>BMAO01028555.1:57087-203767 GCA_019973975.1 Trichonephila clavata | reverse complement strand
TGCCCTGAACCATTATAACTTTTCATTTGATTTTTTTATTGGCTTATAAGAAAAATATGCCCTATACGTTTCTTCAGAGATGAACGACTTTTAGGCTCCAGTATCCTATAATGCCTTAGTGAAGATGTCGTTCACTAAAATTGGCACATACGGGAGTTCTAGGGGGGACATCCTTAAAGCAGAAACCTTTATAGGAGGTTTCTCATCAACATGCGATCGATCTTGATTTCTTAACGCTTAAAAAGTTTAAATTTTTAGGACTACCCCTATTCCATCGATTATTCGACTCCCGTTCAAAATTATCACTCGGACCCCTATTTCTATATTGATCTCTTCTATCACGACTTTCGAATCCTCGATCATTCCTAATACGGTTCCTGTTCTCGAACCCTTGATTACCATAGTTCCCCTGAGGTCTCGTCCCATAGGAAGTTCTATAACCTGGCCTATCATTTTGACGTTCGACTACTCCAGTATCTCTCCAATTTCTATTAGTACGACCTTCGTTAGACCTCCTACTCACATCACAAGCTTGTCTTTCACTATTATTATTGCTCGAACCCGGATTGTCTCTCCTCAAATATCTGTCCTCGTAGTAATCATCTGAAGTAACTGCAATTGAGTGGTTCGATTTCTAATCTCTATGTATTCCATCAATTGTGGTTCCAAATGGGCAACAATATGCTCGATCAAACTATCTTCCGACACATTTAATCCCAATCTTTTATGTATTTTGTGGAGGCTATAAATGAAATCCAACGGAGCCTGACCGTGACCATGATACGACGAATAGAACCTGACTTCCAATTCAGTCTTATTCCTAACCTCTGGGAAATTTGCTGTCAAAGCCTCTTTCAATTGCTCGAAATCCGTAGCATTCCCTTTCACTATCCAAGATCCGAAGACGTCATACCAGTCCAAGGCTCTTCCTCGGAGACGCCCTTTAAGATAAGCACATTCCAAATTGTTAGGTACCTCGTAAAACTTAACATTACTGTCAATATATTCAAGGAATTCCTCTATATTCTCAACTCCGGAAAAGCAAATATCAGGCAAGAGCCTATAATTGGATCCGACTCCCATCTCGGGGTTAAGAAAGAAATGTCCTGAGGACAAACTCGTTGGGTGCCATTATCGTGTCCCAGTCCTATCTTGGACTGAGTTCACATCGCCCGACGCGCCTCTAAGTGTAAAAGGAAACATATCATCACCAACAAAAGCCATAACAACAATTATTTATTGAGGACAGACAAAACACAAGTTCAATTTATAAGTGGAAACCTCGGAGTGATTGCCTAATACCTAGATTAATCCTAATACTCAAATCTTATACTCAAATCTAACATTCAATTATAATATTCTCGTCTAAGTAATCTCAGCTATCAAAATTGACAAAGGAGACGAACTCTTGTTAACTTCAGGTCGGTACTAAATATAATTCCTTTAATGATTAATCTAGTACTTTAATTTAAATATATCAAATACTATCAAATGCGCGCTAAGCTCGTTGAAGTGATCCGTCGATGATACTTACATGTAGTTTGGCAATTCCTTCTCTGTCTCTAACAATTACAAAATCTATAGACTTTATATAGTCGAACTAATTAACATATAACTATCTCGTGTTTTTCCCGAAGAGGCCGTGAAATAGAATAAATGCTGACCCCAAAGTTACCCAAGAGGATTATTTTGAAGATTCACGCGGATTGCCCCGTCACAAAGTGTTTCATTTAGAAATTCAATTAGTGGTAGATCTTTATCATCTGCAAAGTTAATTTTGAAGTCTCCACTTAAAATCATCGGTACATTATCATATTTTTCGCCAAATCTTTTTTCGAGTATTTCAGAACCTTCTTTTGTATAAATTATCAAATTTTCGGATAAAAATTGTTGTATCTGTCTCAGATTTTCCAGGTGAAATATGAACGGCAACCATAAATATGTATTGCCCACTCTCGGAATCGCAACGAGCAATGCACAGTATATACACATTGAACTTTTAACTAAATCCATTTAATTTCACTTATAAGATATACACAGCACTATACGTCAGCTGTATAGCTAAAGATATATTGCTATGAGCATGTCAGTGAGGCGAACGCACAAGATTTCTCCCATCCAAAAAGTGTCTCAGGTGAGCAGCATACTGCGCGTGCGCCAGTCAGAGCATGTCGGTGACGCGAACTCATAAGATTTTCCCCTACCAAAAAGTGCCCAATGCCGCTAAAGAAGTTTTCACTTCAAAAATGCCAAAACCCGAAAAATCTTGTTCAGACGAAACAATAGAACTTCTGACCCGAAAATGAGGCTCGCAGGTGTTCTTTGTAGCCCCAACAAACCGGACCTAAACCATGGATTGTTGGAGATTTCCAATCACGCGTACTGGCAAAAACTGATTACAATATGGTTATGGAGCCTATAAGGACCATAAATTATGGGTTGTCGTTTTTTTTAATTAATTTTAATTTTTTTGGCTTCCGTGCGCCAGATAATGAAAACTGCCCTCTGTGGGGTGGTCCCTTTTTATTCCAATCGAGGTTTGGTTTCCACGTGCAGTGCAGATGTTTTTTTTGTCTATGGCTATTGCAGGTCGGCGTGGTGTCAGATGCAAGGATTCTGCAGACCGCGTTTTGATATGGAAGGAGTAATTTTATCAGCACAAAGAAGTCAATGTCCCTACAGCTGAGAGAAAGAAAACGCAGCAGAATGTGTGGAGCCAGCTTAGTTATTGTTAAAAAGGTGGTTTAAAATTACGCAGCCTGTCTCCCATAACTAACGTGACCATTTATCCTTTGACTCAAAACGGGACATTGTTTTGTTTAGGTCAATTAACAGGTGTACAATGAAAAAAACACTTTTTTAAAGTTATTTATTCAGATAAAGTTAGCTTAAAAATTACGAATTAAAAAATATACCCAAAATGTTTAGTTATACTTATATTTATCAGAGGAACAAATTTGCTTTAATATAGCTGGTGAAGATTTTAAATAAGAAGGAAACTCTTGGAACGTTTTTTTTATATTCACCTTAATATTATCAACATCACCTCTAGAACTGAAATTAGTAACTGGGTTTTCTCAGATGTCCACAATTTGTTCATCATAGAAAATACTCTTTCTACTGGATCATTTGTAGCAGGCAAACATAAAATATATTAAAATAAAATATAAAAGTTTTCATGCTTTAGATTGTTGGCATGAAAGTGTTTGAACACTTCCACCCAATGAGTTTCCGGGGAAACATTTAGATCATTTTTATTCGGTTACTTTTTGCGATGTAATGCAGTTAGATATTAATGAAAATTCGTCAAAAATTTCTGTATCTTTATTACAGTCAATATACTCCTTTTCAATTAATACATCCAGAGATTTTTGAACGTCTACCCATGCGGGGACCTTTTTAAAATCTGCCCAATAAAATATTTCCATTACTTTGGTAAGAAAGCAAGTTCACTGCTCCAGATATTTACGGCTTAATTTATGAAATTCTGTAGCCGTTCCTTTTCATAAATTCTTTATCTATATAAGAACCATTATCTTTTGATTTCACCATTAATTGACGGACCGTAAATGGAAGAAACTGATTGGTTTGTTTCTGAGTCAATTTGTCTTTTAGTTGATTGATTTCTTTTGCAGCTTCAACTGCCGATACAGTCTGACCTTCAAGCTTTCGGAACAGCTTCGCGCGGTTTCCGAAAACGGGACAATTTTGCATCCCAGAGTTCATTTCGCGGACACCGGGACTCGTAATTATAAAAAGGGGTAGTCTCCCGTTCAAAACGGGACGTCTAATCACGTTACCCATAACCAGAGCGTAGCTTCTAAATGCGATGTCAATAAACAGTCGGTCAGTCGGTTTGGGATGTGTGGTGGAGCACTTACTTTCCTTAAACTCGGAAAAATAAGCAGTGGTCATATAGTATAAGTGCATATTATATTCAAAAAAGGTGTATAGTTTTTGCAGCATCGCGACCGAAACAAAAAGAATATTGCTTATAAAACTCACTTAAAACACAAGAAATCATTGGATTTTCCCCCTAGTAAACAAAAGCATTGTTTTGTCAATTTACAAAACTTCAGTTGCAGTAATCCTTGTTTTTCCCGTCAGGAATCCCGAATGTTTATCTAAATTAACTTTATTTTTTCTCTCCTTTTCGTTTTTGTTCACCCTTCAAGAACTTTATGCATTTATAACTATGTTTATTTTTATCATGTCATCTATCGTTATTTTTTTTTTTTTGAAATTTCCTTTTTAGCTGTTAAAAATGGAGGTAAGTTTTTTTTTTGTGATTATTTTTGCTATTTTGAGCTATATTTAATATAGAAAATTAAAGGAAGTAGTATTTAGAAGCAAGTGGTTGAAAATTTTCCAAGTCTTTTTCTTATTATTTTAAACATATCTTTAGTTTGTGTATTGAATATTTATCTGAAATAAGTCATATACATATTTGTAATATATATATAATCATCATTTTTTAAAGAAAAAATACACATTAGTAAATTTTTTTTCACTGTATTTTTAAAATGACGTCACTTTAGTCTTATCATTGATCATAATAGGATTTTGATAAAAAAAAATTGTTGCAAAACTGCAGCTGACTCATATCACACTAAAATTCCGAATAATTATAAAATGAGTACTGTAAATAAAAGTTGACTGTTTTTTAAAATTGATATTTATTGATTTATAGGGTACATTGTGTTCCTTTTCTAAGTTAATTAACTAATGCTATCATTTTAAAATGTAACCCATTGTTAATCTCCGCTTCCGCAAAGCGGCCTGTAACCTGCAAAGTGGAAATAGTTACCCCTCCCCCCTCTTAGGACTGGTAATGAATAGACGGAGTCAAATTTACTGATCGCAAAATCGGCCGCTTTTGTGTCCTTCCCTGAACATCTATTATCAGTTGCATCCTTTCCAGAAACTTGACATAAGCTATGCCATGCTAATGCCTTTTGTGACAATGCGCATTATTACTTGCCCTTATTACTCCGTATTACGAACATTATTTATCAGATACACAATATTAGAGTATCTGCAAACATTTTACAATATGTGCGACGTAAGTTTAGATGGAAGTTTGCATTTTCAAAAACGGGTAGAAAATATGCATGCGCTGTATTACGCAATAGGTGGGACTGATAATCACGTAAGTCGGGGTATAATTTCGCATATAAATACATTTAAATTATTTTTAGCAGGGGTCGAAGACGGAAGAAAATAATAATTTAGAAAAAAAGTGTAATAATTCTTATACCACAAATATAAAATTGTTATTTTGTTGTAGAAGTTTCATAAAATCTAACAATTATGTCCGTCGGCTCAGAGTTTTGGTTTCTCTCGCAAAATTTCCTTGTAACATGCTAATAAATTTTTTATTCCTTGTTTTGTTAAAAAAATACGCTCTTTGTTGGAATATGAGTTTTCTAAAATTTGCAACTATTTTCCAATTAAACTCAGGCCTTCTGTCAAATTACCAAACGCCATTGGATCTTTTGATTCGACTGGGTTTTAAGACCCAAGTTCTACAATGCCTTGCTCTTGCTCTTTATGGGCTCATCAATTGCAGTTTCTGGCTGCTGGAATCCAGCAATTCTTGAACATCATCGTTATCCACTTCATTTATCTACAGATCGACGACTCTTTAATCACGGTACCAACTCTAATAGGTTCTTGCACTGATGTAGCCTGAGTTTTATTGATGCAAAAAAAGAGATAGAATCGACAAGATGTGAGAACCTTATAACTCCGACTTCACATACGTTGAGGTATTACTGCACCTGAGAAATGGGTAGTCTGTGCGATAGCTAATATTATTGTTTGAGAGTTGAGAGGTAAATTGAGAACAGTTTCATACTTTGAAAGCCTCTGGAGCATATCAGTGACCCACTACTGATTGTATTAGTACCGTAAAAATATAATATCGGATGTAGTTAAATTTTTCATGCAATCTTAATTGAAATGTTATGCGTAGTATTTTTCTACAAAGTGTATGTTCAATGACGTTTGTTTCTTCTCTTTTTTTTTCATGCAGATAATCCAGAAAAAGGTAAGAAAAATTTGCTTTTCTACAATAATCGTCGTCAGAACTTATTATACTGTATGATGTGTAATTAATGGATATAAAATTATATAATGTATAAAAATTCAAATGAATTGGGATTTTATCACAGATTTCCCCCTAGATGGGATTAACTTTTAAATCTAAGCAGAATGCAGTTGAAATGACTCTGTGAAACACTTTACCATATAATTTGTCTCCCTTAAATTATATTTTATTAAAATTTAATGACAAATTCATCATAATTTTTTTCTAGCTCTCGCTCAAGGATGTAAGTATTATATTTTTTAATGAAAAATATGTGTTTTCATTTAAATTGAATTCATAACATTTTTCTCATAATTTCGTAAAGAAAAAAAAAGGCTTTATTCTTAATACTAATAAAATGTATCTTCCCATAAGCTGTAACATTTTGAGCTGTTGTTGTTTTTAAAAACTAGACCCTTAGTGTCGGGTTATTTGTGCTGATCTATTACTATTTATATAATAACTAAACAGTTCGGATAAGACATAGCTGTTACAATCTCTGCATATTTTTTGATAGAAAACAGCAAAACAATTGATAACACTCATTAATGGAGGGAGTTCTGTAGAAATTATTTTAAATTTGAACCCAAATGTCAGCAAAAAAGAGCATAAAAATGTTATATTGTCTTTTGCTAATTGTATTTCGATAATAAAACCTTTCACTTATAAATGTTTATCTCATTCACGTAACTTCCTCGTATCTTATTACCTATGTAGCTGTGTGTCTTAAAGATTCTTTTTCACTGAATTAGTTGTATCATTAAATATTTGTTATAAAATAGGATAACCTAGAAGAGATAAATCATTACACTTGAGTCAAGTGGGTAGTTTTAGAATTAGCGACTGATTTGTTTCGTAATAATTCTTTTTCTCTTTTTTCAGTTGCAAACGAAGTAGAAAGTAAGCAATAAATATTTTATGTTTTAAGTTGATTGCGTGTTTACAGTTTTCAAGCAGGTTGTTCTTGCATTTGACAACCATAAGAAAAGATGAATTTCCGGTAGGATGTAAATAAACAATAAATATCAAATCACATTTAGTTATCCACTGGTGTGTTAGGGAAGTTAGGAGAGAAGGTGCCTCCTCGTCATTTACCTATGGTTCAAAATTATGAGTGACCGTGCAGCTTTGTATTGAGACGTTAATACAACTCTCACTCTTACTAATGTAGAGACGCTGATGCAGATGAATTCTATCGAGTTTCAAAGTCCTCGAGTTGCCGTATTGTGGGTGCCAGCTCAGATGACGTGTTCGTCACTTAAATATGGTTTAAAAATAGGAGGCCCGCTGCCAATAGCTTTCATGCTGTAACTACGTTAATAAACAATCTATAATTCTTTTTTTCTTCAGCACCCGTGGGTTTCAAGAGATTTGTATCCGCAACTCTGACCCTATTCAATCCATAAAAATTAAATTAAATTTCGTTTTATATATAAAATTTAAAAAAATTAATGTTAACATTTAATATAATGCCAAATTGTGTATGTAGCAAAAATACAATTGTGTTAAATAACACGCGTAATGGAGGAAAACAATTTTTAAACAGAAATGCGTCCAATTCAGTAATTAAATTTTAACAATAATGAATACAAATTTAAAAATAATTTTCTTTTATTTTGCAGAAGCTGGTAGTGGAGGTAAAACATTTTTTTAAAAATATATTCGAGTCATTTTACTGCCTGTTCCATATAGCTTTGTTTTTAATGGGATAGGAAGAGTCAATCTGTTAGAAATTGAAAGTTTTATTCAAGACTATCCTCTTTTTTTAAAAAATTTCTTGTGTGACAAAATCCCGCCACCAACAACAGAAATGCTGTAAAACTGACCTTTTCATTGGAATTTCAAGTATGCTGAATTGTAATTTAAGGGAGGTGATATGAGATTTAATTTGTGACCCTGAAATGTTTAACACAAAATATTTAAGAAGATACAATTTTTTTTTTCAAAAAACTATATTTTATTTTAAAATTCTCGATTGATAAATGCCCTATACAATGTATTGTTATACAATTTATAAAATTCCTTATCACATTGTTAGTAATTAATATAAACTCGATCAATAATGCCTTACGAAAAGTAGTTACCATAAATTACTTATATTTAACGCAATAACTTTATCATTAATAATTAAACAACTTATTTATATTTTATGAATTAAAATGGACTAATAAGGCCACACTTGAAGACAAAAATAAGTTGCTTGACAACGGAATACAGGCTTCGAATTTAAACAGAATTAATTAGCTCTAAAATTTAAAAAAATTGATCGAATGAATATAAGCACAGGAATGAATATTTTTGAATAAACCATTAAGAATAGAATTTCGGACGAATGAGAGTTTTAGCATTAAAAATTCCACATTAACAAAATACGATTAACACTTTATACGAAATACACTTTATTACACGATTCGATTCGAAAAATTAACACATCGCGAATAAATCAAAACAAAACAAATACATATTGCCAAATACTTTACATAAACAGAAACGTGTGAGAAATAAAAAAAAAATAATTAAATGCGTTGGCGCAGCTTCAGTTCCTGAGCCAACAGTAAGAATGCAACGAAACTTACTTCATACTTATGGAAGAGAAATTCTTTAAAATTTAAATCTGAAGTATGCAACATTGATTAAAGAAAACGCAAAATATATATTGGTTCCATTCGGCACCATTACTCCTAATATGACGTGTGACAAGAGTATTGATTGTGAGTCGCACAAGTCCTGCGACAACTGTTACTTGAAACCCTGGCCCTCAGATCCTGCAGATTACGATAGAGTACGGTCTTTTAGCATGTAGATATATATTGCGGGGGCGCTGGCCTAATCGGCACCCCTCTTTCTCTGTCATGCGCGTATCTAGGTGTGGGGGGAAACAAAGCATCACCAACAAACTCCATAATAACATTTAGTTTTATTTATCCTTTGAACACACACTTAAACAATCACAAGTGAAACTACAAGAGGAAACCTAGGAGTGATATCTAAAGCATTGTCTATTCTTAATACCCAACTCTAAGTAAACCCGACTACGTGAAATAGATAAAGAGAACAAGCGCTAATGAACCGTTAGCTAATTCTAATTCTACTATCTTCAATCTTCAATCTAATAATTTAATCTAAGTAACTACTTCCTTAACTCGTGCTAGGTTTGTGAATGAAATATTCCAATATTCGCACTTAAGTAACAGCTTCCCGGCTCCTTCTATCCTTACATCTACAAAACCTATATATATATATATATATATATTATATAGTCAAACTAATTTACATATCACGGGTTCTTCTTGAAAGGCTGTGAATTAATGTGAATGCTAGCCCCAAAGTTTCCCCAAGAGGATTAGTAGGAAAAATGTCACGAATAGCCCCGTCTCAATATATATATCCAGTATTTTTGTCAATTATCTTTTTGACATTGCTAAATTAAAATAGCATATTAAAATATATTACTGAATGCTAAAATAATACAATATGCACATATTTTAACATTAATATTTATTTTTTTATATTCATTTAGCTGAGAACGTAACCAACTGTAAGTATATTTAATTTTTTATGACTTATTCAAGTTTTTTAAACTTAATATATAACTATACATTTTTTAAAAATGATTGGGGTAACATATACTTTTCGGTACTACATTCCCATTCCATACTTACAAAATGCAACTTTGTATACATTTTTCACACTTTAAAACAATCCCTAATAATCTCAAGAAATTTGAACTTTTATTAAGATCCTTTAAAACAATGTTATGTGGTTGAATGACTTATGCGAGTAAGGTCCATGCAATTAATTCTTTCAAAGCCGGTCGAAATTTTACAATGAATTTACCTAGTTTCATAGGATCTCATTTTAACAAGAAACATCTCACAAACTTTTAAATCCCCCAATATCATGCATTGAAAGTTTACATAAACATAGAACACATGAACATGAATTGCAATAATTTATTTTTGAGGTATTATTCAAAGCTTTAGAAAAAAATAGTACTCTTCTAGAACTAAAACCCTTTAAGCTCACAAGGAATGTTACTTTTTTTTTTGAATAAACAATATTTCGCTTTATGTAGAAGCCTCATTTTTTCCTATGCTCACATCATTTTCTTTCTTTCTTTTTATTTTTAAAGCTATCTTTTTTATACCACGATATATCTTTACAAGATCCAGCTAAAGGACTTAGCTTCTTCTCTGATCCTAAAGTGAGATAGGCATCCAGGTGTATAAAGCTCACCCGTAAATTTGGATCTTATTTATCATATGAAAAAAACGTGTTATACGACGAATTTTACAGTATTTCAAACAGTATTACAATATTTTTTCATTTTCATTTTTCCCCCCTCTTAATACACCGCACACACGGGCCTTTGTGAAAAACGGCGGCATTGGGGAGCGAATCGCTTAACTTTTAAACGTCCGTTAATTCCCGTTGAGCGACTCTAATCACGTCAGAAACCTGTTCGCATAAATCACTTGAAGATTATGAAAGCCCTGAATAGACATTTCTAATGCGGTGTTATTGCTAAATAATGCTATCTCATTACTTTTGGCCCATCAGCGTACAGACTTCTAGAAGGATCTCTTCAAAAATAACTTGACACCCTACTAGATTTATCTATCAAAATTCATGACATGACGACTTTTGTCTACTAAGTATATTCTCAAGTTTGCCTATTTAGCATTATTAACAGAATTATTCTTCCTATGCCCCCGAAAACCATTTTTCCAGCCGAAATTCCCCTTCGACTGAGAAATAAAAACGCTCCGTAACAATGTTGTTTTATAGTTTCATTGTACTCCTTACATGTTTTCAAATGGTTTTTTAAAAATGTAATCTTAATACTTGATCTGACATGCTTTCCAATATCAATTTACAAATTGGTTATAAAATTTTAAAAAAAGAGAGAAATAGTTTTACAACAATTTCCAATAAAACAGAACGAACCATTTTTTAAAATCAATTTAGAGCTTCAGAATTTTTGTGGAAGATTTTTATTACAATTTTAAATAAAAAGAAAGCTTCGTATTTATTAAAATGAGTTTTAAATAGATATATGATGCATATTAGACTGATTATTTAAGTATTAATACTTTCAAAATCTTACAAAAATCTCGTAATTTGTACAGGTTTTATATCTATAGCAAAAATAATTTAGCTATTTTCTAAAATAAAATTACTTAAAATTTTTAATAAATACGCACGCAATTTTTTATTTTCACATATAAAGAACTTTTTTTGATATCTGAACTGATGAACCATCAGTTAAAATTTCTTTGTGTTTTATTATTCAACATTCACATTTATATTTTAATTTTTTTTTACAGATATCCACAGCCAATGTAAGTTAATGCTAAATATTTTACTTGAATATTTCTCTGCTAATCAAATTAAACTTGTTCAAAATATTGCAGATAAAAACTATATAAATAATGTTTGCAATATATGAATACCAATTTGTTAAGTATAACAATGGCATTAATACTATTACAATAGATGAATAAAAAAACTGATTATGATTATTTTTTGTTTTCAGTTCCTCAAACTAACTGTGAGTATAAATCTCTGTAACCAAGTACAGGAAGTTGGTAATAGTTAAGGCTTTCAATGTAATTCATCTAATCTCGTTGCTTACAAAATTCTGAAGGAAAAAAGCGAATGTCATATAAAAATGCATTTCTAACAGAAAAATTTTAAAAACAGCTTTAATTAATGCTTTGAAATTATTCACGTTTGTTGTTTCAACTTTTTCATAATATTAACAGTCAAAAGCGATCGTTGGGGACGAAATTCTTACGCCCCATAAACGCGTGCAAATGAATCTGTTCATTCTAAAGGCAATAGGGATGTAGAAGTCGCAGCAATCAGAAAGTATTTATCAGCTTTGCATTACAAAGCAACACAAGAGCGATGGAGACGGACCTCGTCATTGAATCGAAGACAACACCTGAGCTGCCCCCCCCCCTTCCACACAACTTTGAGCCTTCAAACTCATGACAGTTCGGTCACGAGTTTGGGACCTTGATCACTAGGCTACCACGGCATTTAGTGGCGTCGAGACCCAGTCTTCACGTTAGAGTAATAAAGAAATTTGGAGAAGGTGGTGCCCAGTTTAGATGTGGCTCTCGTCACTCCACCGAGGATCAGAAGGACCAGTTCCATCGTCAATAGCTCTAGAGTGGCTCCAAAGTGAGGCGTTAATTAAAAACAATTACACAAATCAAAACTAAAGGATATAAGAAGAAAAAAGTTTCTTTGCCAAGTGCAGATTCCCGAAATTTCTTAAGAAATTATATTAGAGAGCTAACTGTACCCTGCCGCGCATTGATGTGGCTCAGTCTGGTTAAAGAGAAAGCACATGTTTTCAATAAGCACATTTGCATTAGAGGTATGATTTTTTATAAAAAAATGTATGTGAATATATATACACAAAACTTTCCTTAAATGATATTATTTGTAATTTGTTAACCAAATACTTGAAGTTATTAAAGTTTATTTTTGTCCTTTTATCCTTTGTTTTATGAACCTAAATTTATTTACATTGCTTTCATCGTGGAGAAATCAAGTTTGAAGATAAATTTTAAATGTTTCTACTTTGGATTCCTCGAGGGCAATGAGTTGATTTCACAATGGTTATAGATATTTCTGTTAAATCAGAGGTGGGTTCACAAATGCACATTTCTCCAAACAATGTCATTTGGAAACATGAATTGTATTTCCTGATGTTATGTAGGAAATGTTTTGATTCCGCAGTATATCTGGCAAGCACAGTTTTTAATGACTGGTGGTTCTCCAAGTTGAGGCAATTAAATTTTTTCAGTGGTACAAAACATTTCTCCCTTAAAATTCAGAGCATTGAAATAAGGATACACTTCAATCATTGTGCTGATAAGAACACGCTGTCTCTGCCTATAATCTTCCACTGGGTAGTACTGGAATGCAAAATGACTGTTATTGTGTGATTGTCTACAACAAACTCATGTTTGACGCTGATATTCTGTTTCTAGTTGGCATCTTTCAGCCATTTGCAACCTATTGTGTTCCTCTTATTGAGAACACAGCAGATATGAATTTGCAAAACATGAATAATGTGCTCGCAAAGATGCATCCTCAAGTCTGGCTGCATGTCACTCTGCTGCACCCTCAGCATGTGTTTGTGGCATTCTTTGTCTGTTTTTCTCGTGTGCTGATGCCTGTTCTTTCTCAGTTTGATTTGCAATTACACTCGCTGCACTACTTTTGCCATGCGAGTATGACGACCTAAGTTTGAATTCCTACAAGGCATTATTTTTATGTAGTGGAGCCAATTATCTGTATTTAAGAAGAGAAAAAAAAGTTAAAACAAGAACATATAAAATTTCAAAACATTAAAAAAGGAAAAATCAGGAACAAAAAGAAAGGGAAAAATAAAAAACTGCCAATGAAATATTTAACTTCAATTGATACAGCTCAAATCCTATGCAATGAGAGGTTGAAGATATTTAAGTCGAATACGCAAAAAAAGCTCAAATATAAACACGGATTTTGCAGCAGAAATCTACGACAAAGTTTTGATAATGATGAAAGACTTTTGCAGTTCACAATTCGATTTGGATTAGCAATTGTTATCAAAAAATTTAAAGTCCTATCATTAAAACAGAATGGTTTATACTTAGACACAGACTGCTTTTCACATGAAGAATTATTTGTTGTTTGGGTACTTAAATATTATACATCACCACAGCCAAATCTCACCATTTTCCATCTAAATCTGAATTTTTTTCATAAAAAAAAATATTAGAATCTTTGTTGTTTAGATACTAAGGTGCAATACGCGTGGTACCAATTTTATTACGGTGATGTTGATACATAAGTACCATTGCGTGTTCCAGAGCAACAGTCACTAATTGGTGATCCGTGAGAAATTTTGGATGGTCTGCAAAAAAATTGGGACATTATTTATATTTCTATGAACATTCAGTTTAAAAAAAGAGGAGCAACAAAGCAACATATTATGGAATATAGATTATACTTTACTAAAAACTTTTAGTTACCACTTTTAACAAAATTCCTAAGTAAAGGGATTTTTTAGTTTTTTTTCCAGATTTTCCTTTGAAAGTTAGTTTTGGTAACTATAGTAAATTAGTTGCAAAGCCCTTCATTCTGTTTATTATTATTGCTTTTCATAAAGTTTATTTTCAGGGGTATGGAAGCGTATATAAAGACGTAAATATAGCTATAGTGGTCTGCCACATAGAGAGCAATCCTGTTGGTGGTCCGTAAATTATAAAGCTATACATTAAATGGTTAATGAAGTGCTGAATGTTGGCAGCTGATGTTCTAGAGTAGGCACAGCAGACACTTTCTGTATCTGCACAGACAATGAAGCAATACAAAATGTCTACCCATAAGCATTTTAAAATTAACCTTTTGACCTCAAGAAGAACCAAATTAAATTTATTTTCAAACTCCCACATGAAGAAAATGTAAATAATTTTAGATTCATAACATAAGGACAAAAAATACACAATATGTTGGAATATTCTGTTTACAAATTACAAATGAAATCTGTTTAGATAGATTTTGTTCATGTGTCTATTTACACATATTTTTATAAAAAAACTCATACCTCAGGTGCAAGCGGTTAAAGATATTTGAAATGTGTGCTTTCTCTATTCTTTCTGTTTAATCAGACTGAGCAACAGAAATGCGTGGCTAGGTACAACTAGCCATAACAAACTTAAATGTTAAAAAGCTATCAAAAACAAATTAAAGTTCAATATTTTGATGATATGCCTAAAAACAGTTCCAAACAAAGATACTTAGGTACTAGTGCAAATATGTGAACCCCGATTTTGTATGTGTCATACACGGTGAATTGACAACCATGTGCTTCTTTTCTTATAATGTTGCCAATATGGTTGCGATAATACGTAAATACCAAAACACACAAAACATGCCTCAGAAAATCTTAATTTTTTCATTTGTATTTCATAGTAACATCAAATAGAATTTTGAAACCACACAAAATAGATCCTTGCGAGTCCAATGTTACTGCCTCAGCTTTTAAGAATTTCAACGACTATTTAGTGGAAAAAATGCATAGTAAAGTGCAAAAAATATTATTATTGTGTACAAACAGGCATAGAATGGTTTTCCTTTATTGAATGTATATTGCAGCATTTGGCGATGTCTTTTAAATTTTAGGTAAATGGCCGACTAAAAAAAAGAAATGAAAGAAAAGAAAAGAAAACAGAAGAAAAACGGAAGTACCAAAAAATAAAAATTATATATTAATTTAATTTAGAATAAGTGGAAGAAGATAAAATAGGGGGAGATTTCAATAGAGTCAATTTTTTTCTACTCGTTTGTGGAGAGATTTTGAAATCACGCCAAGCAGATCAATAGAGGGCAGAATTAAAATTAGTATTTTAACTATAAAAATTATCCAAAGTATATATCCCGAGCTTAAAAATAAATTGAAAAACGAAATACAATACTAACGTTAATTTACATAAAAAGAACTGAACTATCTTTATCAATGTGAAAGCATAATTTTAAAAAATAATTATAATCTTACGACCACCTGCTTCTTCAACATTGAGCCATCTCTCTGTTTTAATCGTTTACTGATGCCGATTCCAATTTGATGTGCAATTACCCCTTGCACTGCTTTTGCTTGGCCAGTATGATGACCTAAGTTCGATCTTCTGCAATGCAATTGTATGTACCGAAGCCGACTGACTGCACTTAAAAAAAAGGTTAAGACAAAAACATAAAATTGCAAAACAGCTCTGAGTGGACCTTGTATCCAAATTCCTTTGGGGCCCTTTTTCAGATATGAGCACCTTATTAGTAGGACTGTATTAACCCTTGTTGGAGCCCCTGTAGCTTGAGGGCTCTGCATCATCGATACGGCTGATACAGCGGTAGCTACGTCCCTGACAAAAACAATAATAACTGTATTAATAACTGCAACTGATTGTAATAATTTCAAGTATTTTGTTAACAAATTACTAATGGAATCTGTTTAAGAAAGTTATAACACATAAACGTAAATCTTAAAAAGCAATCAAAAACAAAATAAGGTGCAATATTTTGATGACTCAAAATGTGTATCAGAAAACCTTAATTTTGCCATGTATTTTAATAGTAACATCAAATGAAAGGTACTTACGTATTATCGCAACCTATTGGCGACATTATATAAAGCGAAGCCCATGATTGCCAATTCAGTGCCTACAACACATACGAAAATGGGATTGCCAACTTGGCGAGTTATCTTGAACGTTAGAAATTACTGCAATAATACGTAAGTATCAAATGAAATTTAACGAATTGTCTAAAAACAGAGAAAAAAGAATACTTATTAATCATACCGTCAGTAAATTGCGCCAAATTAAATCGTCTCCAAGTGGAAAAAAATATTGTGTTCGAATATGCGCTGGATGGTTTCCTAACACAAGGAATGCATATCGTGGCATTTAGCGACGCCTTTGGATTTGAGGTAAACGGTTGACGGGAAAAAAAGTAGGTACCCCAAAAATAAACATAAAAATTATATAACTAATGAATTCAATTTAGATTACTGGAGAAAGATAAAATAGGCGAAAAATTCCAATCAGTATGCTACTCATTTGTGGAGATCAGGTGCCTAGTCTTATGTTATCGTCAAAACTATAAGAAATTTTAACAACTATTTGACCAAAAAATAAGTATTGTACAGAAGTCAATTATAATTTTCATCTTCATTTAATAACGAGAAATAAATTTAGCTTAAAATAACAGAAAAAATCATGCTGTAAAATATAAGCAAAATCGTAAGCATACAGCGATAATGCTATATGATTATTGCCAAAACTATAAAACAAAATTCAAGTTGGTGAAAAAGTAATTTTAAAAAAAAATCATTTTTTAGAAAAACAATCCTATTTACGTATCGAAGAACAAAAAAAAATGGATAAATACGGCAATCAATAAACATAACTATAGCAAAAATATGTAATAATCCCGAAAAAACTGCGTATAAAGTATAAATTTTCACATTCAGTGAGAAACGTGACATCATAGGACGTCATAACACTAAAAAATCACTTAAAAATTAAATTTAAAAAAATTTAGAGTGAGTTGCAAAATAATAAGTGCATAAAAATTCGTCCGGATTCAAGTGCAATGTTATGTCAAAATTTCACAGGAAAATGTGAAAGTATTTTCTAGTATTTCGGAGATTAGCGTCTAAACACCCGCATTTACATTTTTATTTATATAAATGAAATGACCAGATTGCGCATAATTAATGATATATTACTGATACATTAGAGGCTTCAGGAAATTCTAGACATGCAGACAGTTTAAATATCTCGTATCAAAATATTATTTTTAAAATAACCTTAAGCACGAAACAGCAATGCCAAATACTTACAAGAATGTATGAACACAAATTTTCTTCAAATGATTATAAAATAAGAAGCAAGGTATTTTCAATAACAATTGATTACGTTTCATTTTTCTGCTTTCAGCTTCTCAATCTACTACACGTGAGTATAAACCTTTGAAAACCACAAAATATAAGAATAATGTTTTTCTTTAAACAATAAGCAAGTGATAAGTCCTAAATCAATCCTTTATTTTTCTTTCCACTTCCCAAATAGTTGTATTCTCTTTTTGCTTTCAAGTGTTTAATTAAAACAATTTTCTATTGCAAATTTTAGAAAAAGCCGTATTTTTATAATATTAATAGTGATATTCAAACTCGAAATATCACTGATAATTTATTTTTGATGGAACCATGATGGTAAACTTCAGTAGGATGCCGACGAACTCTTCCTGTGATGGAGAAGTAAGAGACGGTTTTTCAGACCAAATTATATCTTGACGGTCATCAAGGTCCCAGTTTTGATGCTCTCCTTACTATTGCAAGTATTTTCTGGTATTTGGTGGCTATTATATAAAATGCAAGTTGTGAAGCTTCCGGAGAGAGCAGTTCTTTATGAAACGGAGTATTCTCGACCTAAGTTTAAATTTATTTCCTCAGTGGCGAATTGACATTATTGCGAGATACACTATCTGGCCAAAAGTATCCGGACACCCCTTAAAAAAGTGGTTCGGGTGAGTGACGCAATTTGATACGTAATTGAAAGCTATAAAAGTGTTGGTAGTGGTTTGTCAGATTGTATTTATGCGTTTGTGAGACAATGAGTAAGTCAAAGGAGCTTAGTGAGTTTGATAGTGGCAGTATAGTGGGATGCCACCTATGTGGGAAATCAGTTTGTGAGATTGCGGACATTCTACAAAAGCCTAAATCCACTGTGAAGGATGTAATTGTGAAGTGGAAACGTCGAGGCAGTGAAACGGCAGAAAAATTAACCGGTAGGCCAAAATACTTGGTGAACGCAGCCGCAGAACTCTGAAAAGGGCAGTGAAGCAAAATCGCAAGTCCTAGTTGGTGGAAATTTCTCAGGAGTTCCAAAGTTCATCAGGAATTAGTGTCAGCAGCAAGACTGTCCGTCGAGAGTTAAAAAACTTGGAATTCCATGGTTGTGCAGCAGCTCACAAGCCAAACATCACCCCACAGAATGCGAAGCATCGATTGCAATGGTGTAGAGCTCACCGTCATTGGACTGTAGACATGTGGAAAACATGTTATTTGGAGTGATGAATCTCGCTTTACAGTCTGGAAGTCAGATGGACGCGTCTGCGCTTGGCGGATGCCCGGCGAACGTTTCTTTAGTGACTGCATTGTGCCGACTGTTAAGTTTGGTGGTGGAAGCATAAAGATGTAGGGGTTTTTCTCGTGGTTTGGCCTGAGTCTGTTAGTTCCTGTGATTGGAAACATGAACTCTGTGATGTATGTGGACATTCTGGACAATGCTGCACTCCCAACTCTATGGCAATATTTCGGGGAAGGCACATTTCTCTCTCTTTCAGCAGGATAACTGCTCCATTCACACATCCAGGCTTGCACAGACGTGGTTTGACGAAATGGGTGTTCAAAAACTGGACTTGCCTTCTCAGAGGCCCGATCTAAATCCCATAGAACACCTTTGGGACGAATTAGAGTGCAGATTACGTAGCCAGCCAAATCGACCATCCTCACTGTAAGTACTCACTTCAGATGTGATGGACGCCTGGAAGGCAATTCCTATGGTCACCTATCAAAAATTGATGGAAAGTCTTCCCAAACGTGTGCAGGCTGTCATCCATGCAAAAGGGGGACCAACATCATATTAATATGTGCCTCAGGACGCTCTAAGTCCATACCACTGGGTGTCCGGATACTTTTGGCCAGATAGTGTAATTGTTCTATTTCTCGTTGATCGTACAAAGTTTTCCTAATTAGTAGTAGTACATTGTTCACATTTGGATACCTGCTAACAATTTAAAGTATAGTATATCTTACTTCGCTCTCTGGACAATTGTTTTTGTCATTGACGCTCCTACTCGAAAAGCACCAATAAATATGCCTTTTGGTGAATCGCTGACATATTAAAGCAGTACAGTAAGACCCGACTGAGTGATAACTGCGTTAGTCGAATTCGCGAAAGTTGAGGCATTATTTAGCATAGAAATAAAAATAAACTATTTTCAGCTGTGATCGGAGACGAAAGAAAATAATAATTTAGAACAAAAAAAAAGTTTCATAAAATCTTAGATAACACATGAATACAAAGTCACAAGCCGAAGTCATTTTGATGCAGAAGGTTTAATAAACTCTAACAAGTCGTCAGCCGGCTCAAATGTTTTTTCCTCCCCCAAAATTTCCTCTTAGCATGCTAATATTTTTTTCATTCCTTATTTTGTTGCAGAAACACGTTCTTTGTTGGAGTATGCATTTTTTTAAATTTGCAGCTCTTTTTCATTTTCAAATAACAGCACCCAAATTACCAACCACCCTTCGATCTTCTGATTGAAACGGGTTTACAGTTCCAAGTTCTTCAATGGCTTGCTCTTGCTCATGCATTTACATGAGATCATCCATTGTCAGCTTCTAGTTGGGGGAATCTAGCACAGTTCTTGACCGTCATCACAATCCACTTCTAAATTTATTTGTCTGGCAAGATCGACAACTTCTTCTTTCACATTCCCAATTTCATCAGGCTATGGTACTGATTCCGCATGACTTTTGGTGTTGAGGGGGGGGGGCGAATCGACGAGGTTTTAAAGTCGTGTTACTCCAAATCCGCGTAAGTCGAGATACTACAGTACTACATAGTAGGCGTCGTATTTGTAACCATACCACTTATAGGAGATTTCGTTTCCTATCTGTACGAATAGTAACCAGCCATATCCATAACAAGTTAAAAATCTGCACAATATTATACTTCACTAGGCGATTCCGTTATTTTGCTTGTCATCTGCAGATAATATTTTAAAAAGTAGGATTTGAATAAGCCACAGCAAGAGTACAATTGATCACTTTTATATATGTTCAGAAAAAAAGGGTGAAAAGTAATAATTTATTCTGATGTATTTAAATATAATAATTCCTGTCATTTATTTTCTTGTATATGTTTCATTAATAAATGCATACTTTGTTTTCGTAGCTTCTTCTTAGAACAGGTAAAATAGTGCCTTTTATGTATATTGTAAAATAGTACAGCATAAACATAATTAAGAACTTAATACTGCTAATCTTTGCTGAAATTGATCCGGATTAAGGAATTTAAAGTATTGTTTAAATTCTACAAGAGAATGAAATATTTCAATTTATTCCTAAAACACATTTGTAGCCTTCGATAGTGATGCAAATACGGTAGATAAAGTAAAATGCGCTACCCCTTCCCGTCTTGAACATCATGAAATGCGTAATATTTATCAAAACGCTAAATAAAAAGTAAAATTTTTTTTAAAAAAACAGAATATTTTAGAGGTTTTTAATACGCAGGTCTCAAAATTATATTCAGGGTGTTGCTAAATTTGACCGACAAACACAGATGGGTAATATTAGACAGCATTGGGACCATGAATAGGGGATTGCAAACCCCGTTTAATCACTGAAAATCACGATAAAATTGGCCGTCGGAAGGATGATGAGCCAGACGAGGGGTGTGGCCAAGCGAGTGCGGGATCTGGAGCGCCATGATAGGGCTGAAGAAACTTGCATTTCCTCTTTCTCCCGGAGTTGTTGCAGGGAAAAGTGGCCACTACGCACCAGAACGTATGGTTCATGCATGAAGGGGCACATTTTTAGATTCCAGTGCGAAATCACCTTCATACTATATATTCCTGAAGGTAGATTAGACGTGGCGGACCTTTTGTTTGGCCTCCACGCTTCCCGTGCCTCAATCCCTTGTTCTTCTGGGGCCTCCTGTACTCACTAGTGCATGAGACACCAGTTACAGTGAACGATCTCATCGTATGGATTTTTTACTTCTTATTGCTCCTTTTCATTCTACTCGACATCATATCCTTCGTAAATGTTTTTGCGAACTATACGTGGTTTGCGATTCCATGTTCTAAGGTGATTTGTCATCCCCATGCTGCGTACTGTCCACCCTCTGAATTTGTCGCTCAAATTTGGCAATACCCTGCAGATTTATAAAGAAATAAAAATGGTTTTGTCGATTAAACACACACGAAAAAAAAAACAAATGGAAAAATAACTGTAAAAGTTTATAAAGAGTGCTTTTCATAAAAACGTTTAACCGAGGAAACCCTCTAAAAGGAAATTTAATTTACAAGTGGTTTTAAATAAATCGAAAACAAACGCAAAAATATTTAAATGCTCTGTGGGGAAATTCTTTTTTCTGAGCGGCTTTAATGCAGTATTTCACCTACCCTTATAAAGAAAATTTTTCAACACGGAATCGGTGTCTAAGTGATTTGTCGATTCTTGCAGATCAAAAAAAGAGTTTTCTTTGAATAGAAATCTGATACTCTTCTTGTCAATCTGTGAAATTACGCATAGTTTTAGAAATATGGCAAAATTGTCTAGAATTAGTATTCGTATTTTTAATTCACTGTCTTTTTATTTTTAGGTTCAAGAAAAAAGTGAGTCAATCTGCAAGAGAAAAAAAACTTCCAAAACGCAGCACTGTAAAAATAAAATTATAAACTCTTTGATTGTATATTCTTTACTGAACAATTCCATTTATTTTTCTCCAACAATGCAAATTTTCACAATTTTTCTTTTATATGCCTGCAATTGTGCTGAATTCACAATTGAATACAAAAATATACTCAATTAATGAATATTAAACAAATTATATGTAGTTTTATAAAAACTGTTCAAGAAAGTCTTTTTTTAAAAAAAAAATTATTCGAGTGAAACAGTTAACATTAAATTTATACTCCTAGATTTATAAATAAATATATCCTAAAAATTTTTTTGATTTGTTAAAATCATATACAACAAATTCTTCTAAGCAAGTAACATAAAAAAAAAATTTTAAGTCAATTTTTAAGTTAGAAAGATTTACTGGCGCAATCTGTTGCACATAAATCTAACTTCCTCAGAAATAACGTAGAATAAATTTAAAATAAAAAAATAAAATTAATGAATTAATATTTGAGAAACTATATTAACATCAAGTGTCATCCACTACAAGTTTAATAAAATGTATCTGAGCATGAATGGATGAATAAAAAGTATTTTATTAACAATTGAAAATTTGAACAATGTATATATATATATATATATATGTCGTGTTTTCCGAGTCAACACCAAGGCATTTTGTTTTGAACTGTCTTTATTTAACGAACGCTATTCTGGATCTGCTTCTAAGAGAGAAAAACGGACACGTGTTAAGTATCAGAGTCGGCGGCCACTCAAAAGAAAGATGTTTTTCAAGTACACTCCTTATTGAAGAGGTATATTTGAAAGTTAAGCATGACATACGAGGTAATAAAAATTAATGGTTGGAGCGGCAAAGTTCTGTTTAGGGTCATGTGTTCTACATTCCGGAACTGGATAATAAATTTAATACGTGAAGATGTAACGGGAAAATAAAAGTTAAAAGTGGTCTAGAGATTTAATTTTAGATATAATTTAATTATATATATATATATATATATATATATATATAGGGAGAGAGTGAACTAATAGTAGAAATTGAAAAAAGACTTTGCTTTTCTTAAAATCGAAACAATTAGCAACCAAAACACACAAATACTTCTTTTACAAAATTTATTGAAACTAAGAAGCAGGATAAAATTTTAACGGAATTTCCTTTTTGACAAAAAATCAAACTGTAAAACCTGTCACAGTGACTGCTAAAAAATTTATTCATGAATTCCATTTCTCTTTGTACAAATTACAATAAGTTTACAATCGAAGAAAGGGGTAAAAGCTTCTTACTCAGTAAATTGTAACAAGTTAGTTGTATCATGAAATTGTTTGGTACGTCACGCATATTTTACATTGGGTTTAATTATATACCATTTAATATTATCCTTACCTGCCACAAGCATAAAGGTTGTAGTATGGGTAACACGTGATATGTGTAACGTAATATAATTTATATGTCCCCTTTATTTCAGTAGACTTTTAAGCATCGTACTCAATAAATATACATCCTTCCTAAAAAGATTATATGCGGATAGAATAAGAGCTGAAAATGAACACATTCAAAGGAAATATCAGTTGATTACAAATAAGCAAAAGTTATTCATTCAGATGAATCATTAACAATGTCAAGTGAGTAGAGTAATTCGGAGGTTTAGGGTGGAGAAGCCCCTCTTAAAAATATCAAGTAGAGCGGAAAAGTGCATATGCAGAAGGATTTGCTACCGGACCGACAAACTTGCAGGGTGTATAGAGAGCACAGAAACGACCCGGAATCACATCCGTAGTTGCGAGCTAAGGTTGAAAGAAACAAAGAAATAGCAACACATTTATGGGACAGAAAGCATTTTATTGAGATGCTGTACTACAGCAGGGTTTCGAAATTATGACTAGCCGTCGTCTGGTAGGCCTGAGAGTGACGCTGCGTAGAATTCCTTACGTTCTAAAGGATTCCTAGCATGCCACGTATCATCCAGGCAGCTACAGATATTCGAGTGATCAGGAGTGAAAGGAGAAAATTCTCGTACAGCAAAAGGAACCAGTTAACTCATTAAACAACCAGTCTCACTCAATCTTCTGTTTACACTTGAGATAGCTGTGTGATGTGGAACACGCCTACTCGGTTAAAGTTCCTGGTACAACCGCCGAGCGGTGCACAGTGATCAGTTTTCCGATCCGGAGCACGGAAATCCCAAAAATGAAATTGCTCGGAAATAAAAAACAACACACAATTTATGGTCCTCTTGAGTTCCCTAGCCATGAGGTAAACGTTTTTTGTCAGTACGCGAATGGAAATTTTCAACAACCATCGGTATTTATCGGGTTTGTTCTTTCTACAAGAAACACTTGCGAGCCTCATTTTCCAGTCGGAAGTTCAATCGTTTCCTCTGGAAAAGATTTTGCAGATTTTAGCGGGTTTTTTTTTAAAAAATTCATGCCATGAATAAGTAATTTCTTGATTTGACTTTCAAATTAGGCTCAAGTTCGATTAAAAATTATAAAAACATTACATTTTGCACAGTATGTAACTCTTACTAACGTACGTCGGTTTTTTGTGTTTAATGGACTAGAACTTTTGGGATTGACACGGATTGATCACAGTAACACTTAAGTCACAGAGAGTAGATATAAACCTTTAATTTAATACCAAATTTAGCTCCTACTTCCTTCAACTTCCATAGTTATGATTTTTTTTCAGCGTTGGCCGATGGTATTACTCGGCGTGCCGTATTCAATGTGTGGAAGAAAGAGCAAGACCCCAAGCGCAAAAGTGATACTGATTTGAATTTTGTTAGGACTACAACGAACTTTGAAACCAGCTGCAATTTTAATTGTAAAAAATTGTTAAAAATTTCTGCTCGTTTAGGGGGGGGGGATGAGGTGCCGTAGAAATGAAAAGTTCTTCTCCAAGTTGAATGATGCGTGGTTGTCGGGGAGAGTAAGATTTATGCCATCCAAATCAACTCCAGGTCGACCCTCAAAATCATTCGGGGAATGCAAAGCCACGGCAAAGAGGGAAAGAGTGCGTCCTCTTCTTGCTTCAACAAGCAAGCAAGAACTAGCAACAAGAATGTCAATGCAAGCAGCTAGAGAAAGAGATGCTGCCTTAATTTTGAAACAAGTGACTACTTGCTCGTCCAGACATGCTACTCGCCTGAAGAAATGCTTAGCCCGACAGCCAGAATTGGCAAAAAAAAAAAATGACTCCTGACCAAGCCTTGGCTCTTTATGTCGATACCAAAATGTCAAAAGGTCAATATAATGGAATAAAAGGAAATAGCAAGGGTTCCACGCTGATGTTTACCCCAACTGTAATAAGCTTATAGAGTTTAAAATTAACTGTTACCCTCCTGGAATCGTCACTGATGAAATATCAGCAGAGATTCCAATGCAAGCGCTTGTTTACCACACGTTATGCAGATTAGCCAAAGCTCAGGAAGATGTTTTAAAACAGATACCCAAATTAGCATTATATCACTGAAGGTGAGGTTTAATGATTGTAGACACCTATAGGTTCGCCAGGGTAATAATTTTATAATTTTAGTTCTTATCCATCATTTGTTTTTCATAAATATATAATATTTCGATATTGGGAAGTAAAAAACTTTAAATGTGGGAGATATTAGGCTTTTGGTTGAATTTTAGCATATATATCATTTTATTATTTTTTTTTCTCCAAAATTAATAAAGATTTTGTAAAATCGACCCCTTAAGGTGTTTAAAACATCCTTAGAAATGAAACAAAAATTAATTAACACAAAAGAATAAGAATTTCAAATTTTTAAAAAAACTAAATTTGTAAAATTTTGTGAATAATATGTGCAAAATTTTATCTCGTATCATTTTCTTAAATAGAAACGTTATATGAAATGCTAAAATATAATTTTAAAATACATAGCTCACATCAAGACCACTCAGAATCGTGAAGCAATACTAAGTAGGAAGTGACATATGCATGCGGTCATGTACATAGAAATTACACCATGTAAATGAGAATGATGTTTATTCAGTAAAAGAAACATAATTAACTACATTTAGGTCAAAGGAAGTATTGAAATTTGTATTCCTTGGGAGTTTTGAAGCAGTCCTCATATATTCAGCGCAAGGAGGTTGAAGCATTCTCGAAGATCCCGTGCTTGTCTCTGACTTCCCCAGAAGCTGCTGCGAGGCATGCAGCCAGCCAGGTCCTCGGAGCTTTTAGTGTTATGGGTGCACATTGGTTTCACGCAGTGCTCTCCATATGCTTTACCGCAGCGTTTCTGAAACTTTCGATTGCCCTTTACATATCTGCCTGATATCGTGGATCCCCAATATTTTGAACGCACGATTGAGCGATTCAAAAGCTCTTCAATAATCCTTAGATTGCCTCTTCTACTTGTACAGATTTTTAGCGCTTATTTTTTTTTCGTTTAAGAAAACTGTAAAGATCTAATTAAAAATATTACAAAATGCGAATTTCCAATAAATAAATGCAATTAACTGTATAAATTAAAATTTTCAATGAGAAAGATGGGGCTACATTTCTTTTACAAGTGCTGTTATATCACTTGTAATTCGTAAAATCTGCTATCTCAATTCAAAATCTACGTTTTTTTTTACTATTTTTTGAAAATATTACGTTGTAGTAATAACTATACAACTGTAAACAATAAAAGCTGAATTAATATTCTTGATCGAAATACTTGTTCTTGAAAAGTTTTTGCATTGGAACAGTTTAGTGATCTGGTCTAGGATGGCACATATTTCAATTTTTCAGGGTGTCTTTCAGAGAGAACCAACTTGACATTAAATGTAAGACCTTCACAAACTCCTTAGAAAGGCGCTGGGGATCACCAGGGATCCATGGAATACACTTTAAGAACTGCTGCTGTGGTGAAAAATCTCAACAAGCTGTGCTAAATCCTTCGAGATTGGATTCCACTGTACAAGATCTAGCACAACATTCTGAACATTCTCAACTCATTACGAATCTCTGGTGGGAACCCTCGTCAGTGTAAGTGTTTTATAGCTGGGTGAGGGATTGAGTGAGAGTTATATTTACCTTGAGCTGTGCACGAAGGCTATTTGTACAGTTAGGAGTATTCCTCTTCACTTATTGTTGTGTATACGTACTGTGACACAACAATAAACAAAGGTGCATACCCACCTGTAAATTCCATAGATGCATATCCATCGGATTGCATAAATTTGCAATTGGACTCCCACTGCATCAATGTGGAACTTGCATAGTCTCTACAAAAGCACTGGAGAAACTCACACACGTGCACCACATCTAAAAAGTATTTATGACAGTGCTTCTCAAACTTTCATTATTTGCAACCCAATGTTCAATCATATAATTGTCATCGTGCCCTCCCCCTCCATGCAAATAACAATACATTGAATTCAGAGTGACCTTGACGCCGAACCTGCAGAGTACGATTCGAACCCCTGAAGTGCCGCCGGCGTACGTGAACGTCTCCCTTTCGGCCAGCGTGTTGTTAATCGCCCCGGACGTATACATACGTCTTTCCGAACGAAGTACGATCTTTTATGTGCATTGTTATCCATAAAATTATTGCGAATACAATAAAATGAAAGTGTGCGTGTGTTTGCGAAGGATTTATGTATTTCAGAGGATTTGCTCATTTATTCTTTTTCTACCTACCTTCCCCCAAATACACCACATACACTCGCCTACGACTTAAATGATGGCATTGGAGGGGGGGGGGCAAATCGCGTAATTTTTAATCGGGATTTAAGGAATTAATTATAAACATTACAAATTATCAAGATAAGAGTTAATTTTTGCATATAATTTTATAGATGACAAACCCATGGGGTCAATGGTAATTACTAAATTTGTTCTTAACTTAGTATTGTTAAATTAATTATAAAATAAATTGCGCACTACTGGTTATTTATAAGTGTGTTATATCAGTGTAAATGTCTATTTTATTTTTTATTATGTCAGAATGTATGTAGGAAAGGAATGCAAGTTTTCGTTTACTTCTTTTAATTTTTATTGTAAGAGATGGCACCACTAATCGAAACCACGTGAGTTTTAGCTGCGCGATACGATGAGGTCATGTATTTATAAAGGTGGCAGAAAGAAGAAACTGAGAGTTGCACCAAAGCTTGAACGAAGGCAGGTCAGAGGAAATCGCTCTCTCCATTGTTTTGAGAAAGAGTACGTGTTTTCGGAATTAGTATGGTGTTATCTCGAATAATTTAAAACTCCTTGTAAATAGTTAATGTTTTAGTTGTGTTATTAATAAATTAAGTTATTTTAACTCTGCGTGCTTATTTTAACATTAAAATCGAACCTTCCCATAGACGCAGTCCCACAAATTGGGGGTTCGACCGAGAATTTTTTAAACTATTCAAAGTTTTATCTAAGAGGATTTTTTTAAAAGTTTTACCTCCTCATCGATTTTTGATTTCCTGAGCGGTACATAGACCTTGCCTTGCATCGAATAGAGACCCGGCGAAGCCTTCAGCTAGATAAGAAATTTTACGAGCGATACGGAAGTCTTACCAGCGATACGGAAATACTTCAGCGAGAACAGTCAACAAGAAAAAGGAGTCAATTGGCTTGGTTAGAAACACGGAATCTTGGCGAATTTCCACGTCAGCTACAGTCAACCAAAACTGGAAGCCCAGCGACTCAACGAGATACTGAACGAATTGAACGGGATTACCTTGATCATTGAGGTCAACACTGACGAGAGAACCTTTGGAACTGCATCGAATTGCGAGTTATCAACACGAAACAAGATTTCCTGTGTCATTGAGGTCAAGGTAAAGTGTCTTCAGAATTACATTGAATTGTGCTAGTATCCTTTTTTTTTTGGTATTGTGTGAGTAATAGGCGAAAATTATATAAATGAATGATTTTTTGTGTGTATATTTCCTGTTCTGTGAATCTGAAATTGAATTTTGAAGTACTAGGTACTATTATTGGTTTAATTGCAGACATTAATATTTGATGTTCCTTTAGTTTCGGATTAATAACTGAGTACTTTCCGTGTTTTTTCTTAGTAATCTATTTTTGATAAATGAAAGGAACGCGTTGTTTTTTTTAATAAAAAATAAAACTGATATTAACTGTAATACTGTTGCGTGTTGTAAAAGGATTTAAGTTCCGGGAATTCTTTAAAAAGTCCATTTTTGTCTATAATTGTTTATAATTGATAATTGCATCTTATTTAAATTATCTTTTGTTTCTTTTTAAGTGAGTAAACTTTTTGCGTGTCATTTTAATGGTTTTGTCTCATTTAACTTGGGTAAAAATTTAAGTTGTTCTCTGAGTCACCATTCTGAGTATAAAAATGGCATTCTTACTCGCGAAAAGGAAAGAGGATTTGGTGTCACTCGCCGAGGATTTGGATCTTACTATCGAAGCAGGTATCACAAAATTGAAGTTAAAGGAGCTGATCGTAAAAAGCCCAGATTACGTTGAAGACGATGTTAAAAAGATGCTTGATAACATAGTGGAGGAACGTACAGAAAGGGCTGAGAGAGAGAGGATATGCGAAAGGATGAGAGAGAAAGACGAGAGTACGAATTAGAGAAGTTGCGAATACAAGCGCAACAGACTGCCGGTATGCCGAAAAACACCGAAAACGTTCAAGTATCGAATAAACTGTTTCACGAAACTTTTCATAAGTTTAATATGAAGGAAGATATTGGTTTGAATCTTACCTTATTTGAGCGTCATGCAGAACTAACTTCCTTACCGAAAAAAGATTGGGTTCAAAAACTTATAGGTTTAATACCCGTCGAAATTGCCCATCTGATCGCAAGAGAACCAACTGGTAAGTGTAACGATTACGATCATATAAAGAATTTGCTCTTACAAAGATTTAAATTATCTCCGGAAAAATTTCGTCAGTTATTTTTGTTTCACCAAAAGTCCGATGAACGAACATGGCAAGATTTTCAACACGAATTATAGACGTATTTTGATGGATGGACTTTGGGCTTAAAAGTTAACATCTACGTCCAATTACGAGAATTAATCATAGCCGATCAAATGAAGAAGAGGTCGCCGTATGATTTTCAGGAACACTTTTTGGACGAATGGTCTACTATTAACTCATCTATTGAGCTAGCGAAAAAATTTGAAGATTATGAGGACGTCCGAAGAACTATAGGGCCAAAGCAGTTAAACTCATTTGCTAAGAGATCGAACAATAACAATAATTGTTCTCGAAGGCAAGAACGTTTTCACCTTGGAAATAATTGGAATGATAGAAAATGCTTTCAATCGACGAGAACTTACGATAAAAGAGTTAAACAGGTAACATGTAGCTACTGCAGGGGACCAGGTCACTATGCCGTAGATTGTCCAAAGCGCAACAAGGGTACGAAAATCAATAAATCTTCAAGCTCTCCGGTCCAGATCTGTTCTCGAATTCAGCAAGACAGAATTAAGACCAGGAAAATAACCATCGGAAACAAGACTTTTGAGGCTCTAATCGACACTGGAAGCTCAGTTTCGCTCATTCGTGAAGATGTAAGCAAAGGAATCATCGAGCAATCGAAGCTCTCGAAGGACATTGTAGTGTTATCTGGATTGGGAAAGTACGAAGTCAAAACAAAAGGATCGTTCCAACAAGAAATCGAATTGGATGGAGAGAAATTTTCCGTACTATGGCATGTCGTGCCTGCGGTGCATTTGGAGTTCCAGGCAGTGATAGGATCGGACATTTTGGAACAAGCATTTGTTGGCTTTGATAAAAAAGGTGTTTATTTCCGTAAACACGAAGAGAAGGTGTGGTTTGTGAATACACAGGTTTATGAGGCAAGAACTGAAGACGAAATCGAAGTAAAACATGTTATCAATCCTCAAATAAGAAAGGAACTCTCTGAACTAATCAACAGCTATACACCTAAGAAGATCGAAACGACAAATGTATCCATGAGAATTACCCTGAAGGATGATATACCAGTTTACCAAACAGCACGCTGTTTGTCGTTTCTGGAGAATCAGACCGTCAACAAGCAGATCGACGAATGGTTGGATAAGGGAATCGTGAGACCAAGCTCTTCTGAATATGCAAGTACAATCGTGTTAGTCAAGAAGAAAGACGGTACCGACAGACTATGCATTGACTATAGGAAACTGAACCGAAAACTAGTCAAGGATCGCTTCCCCTTGCCACTGATAGAGGACGTATTGGATAGGCTGCAAGACGCCAAAGTGTATTCCACGTTAGACTTGAAAAATGGGGTTTTTCATGTTGACGTAAACGAGGATTGCAAGCATTTCACCTCCTTTGTTGTACCAGACGGGCAGTTCGAATTTAAAAAGGTACCTTTTGGTCTTAGTACAAGCCCAAGCGTATTCCAAAGATATGTGTACAGCATTTTTAGGGAACTCATGCGAAAAGGCATCGTAATAATTTATTTGGACGATTTGATCGTTCCAGCTAAAGATGAGAAAGAAGGTTTGGAAAAACTAAAGAAGGTGTTTGAGGTCGCATCCAAATATGGGTTTGAGATCAAGTTTGAAAAATGTCAGTTTTTAAAACGAAAGGTGGAATTTTTGGGTCACGTTGTCGAAAATGGAACGGTGCGCCCTTCAGTTGCAAAAACGATAGCTGTCAAGAGATTTCCTGTACCAACGACTGTCAAACAAGTCCAAAGCTTTTTAGGACTCACTGGCTATTTTCGAAAATTTATTCCGTCCTACTCTAAAATAGCGAAACCTTTGAGTGATCTAATTAGAAACGACAATCAATTTGTCTTTGAACGACCTCAAATAGAAGCATTTGAAAAGCTCAAGCAATTATTGACTGAAAGTCCAGTATTAAGTATTTTCCAGCGGGGAAAAACAACCGAATTGCATACGGATGCAAGTCAACAAGGCTACGGAGCCGTCTTACTTCAAGAGGCAGAAGATGGAAAATTGCATCCAGTTCAATACATGTCTAAGAAAACTACTCCGGCAGTATAGCAGCTACGAACTTGAAGTTCTTGCTGTTGTCAACGCTTTAAAGAAATTTCGTACCTGCCTTATGGGAAATCATTTCAAAGTCATAACGGATTGCTCAGCGTTTCAAAGGACTATGGACAAAAAGGATTTCGTATAGCGCGATGGGTATTATTGCTGGAAGAGTTTGATTATGAAATTGTGCATCGTTCCGGCCAGAGAATACAACATGTGGATGCCCTTAGTAGATATCCAGTCGCAATAATTACTAACGATACTCTAACCGCAAGATTAAAAAGGGCACAACAAGAGGATGAATACACTCAGAGTCTAAGGTCACTGATTGAAACAAACAGCAATTCAGACTTTTTCAATAAAAACGAAATACTTTACAAATATGTTGAAGGTCGTGAATTGATAGTTGTACCAAGAGATATGCAAACTGGGATAATAAAGTTAGCACATGAGAAGGGACCATATAGAATAGTTAAAGTAAAACCTAGAGATAGATATGATTTAGAGAAAGTGGGTGATCATGAGGGACCTAAGATAACAAATTCATCTGCTGATTTAGTGAAATTTTACTCACCATGATGATGTATTTTTATAAAAAGGGGTTTCTCTATTCTTTTTAAGAGAACATAATGTGTATTAATGTGTTTTGTTTTCTTTGCTATTAATATTTCATTTTTGAGAGTTCTATCCTTATTTTCAAATTTGAATGTCTATAATGGAATTTTTATCTCCGATTAATATTAATTTTGCAGAGGCCTATATTTTATTGTATGGTATGTAAAATCACTGAGGTCATTGATTCCCAGGATGGCCGAACTTGTAGGAAAGGAGTGCAAGTTTTCTTTTACTTCTTTTGATTTTTATTGTAAGAGATGGCACCACTAATCGAAACCACGTGAGTTTTAGCTGCGCGATACGATGAGGTCATGTATTTATAAAGGTGGCAGAAAGAAGAAACTGAGAGTTGCACCAAAGCTTGAACGAAGGCAGGCCAGAGGAAATCGCTCTTTCCGTTGTTTTGAGAAAGAGTACGTGTTTTCGGAATTAGTATGGTGTTATCTCGAATAATTTAAAACCCCTTGTAAATAGTTAAAGTTTTAGTTGTGTTATTAATAAATTAAGTTATTTTAACTCTGCGTGCTTATTTTAACATTAAAATCGAACCTTCCCCTAGACGCCGTCCCACATGTATTTTGTTTGTGTTTACTTGTGGTAATCTCGTATTACCCCTTACATCCAAACCCTCTTGTCTACCTGTAAACCCGGCTAGATGTGTAGGAGGAATAGAATAATCCACAGACATTGTTTCCAATCTAATTAATTTATTAATTCTTATTAACAAATATCAAACAGACACAATACAGCTCTAATGAAGGTATATGAACTATGGTAGAGTGCGGAGGTGAGATATTCTAATGCGGGGATAATATTACAGACCCTCAACTGAATCTAAGACAGCTTAAATGCGCTCAATTACAACTACGTCGCACACTAATAACTAACTTCTATTTAATTATGAACACAGTACCTGAAGCTTTAATGTATCAGATCCTACGCTGGATTTTGCAAGCACTCTCTTTGACTTGTTCAATTAACGATGGCTTCACGCTCTGCAATCTTTAACTAATTCTCGAACTTCAAGTTCACTCCTACTTGCACACATCTAACTTATCAACTTGAGCTTGTCAACAACAACGTGTCAACAAATCACTTGATACCTTCCTTTCCTTCACTTGACTTGACTTGACTTAACTTAACCTCTTACTTCAATCTCTTTGACAACTCGCGAAAACCGAATTTATATAATGTACCTCATTTACATAAATCACGTTTGGTTTCTCAATGAAAGTTGGTTGAAATAAATAAGAGCTAAGAAGAACCGCGTCACATACTTTTAGTAAATTAATAATTTTTTTAAACAATCTTTTGTTTTCGACTTTTCAGCACCCCTCGTAGGGTTATCCAACCCCCTAGGGAAGCACGCTCCACAGTTTGAGAAACACTGATTTACGGCACAACATTGCAATGCGAGTCCTCTAGGTAACCCTCCTAGGAGTTTGTACCTTGATACTGAGACATCCTCTCCCTATATAATAGACTTCCCAATAAAATTTCAACAATGAAAAAGGCATAAAATACCGGATAGCTTAGTTTAGTGACTATTTAAGGATGACTAACAAACGACATGGGATCTTCGGATTGACGTTAACTAATACAATAAATAATACAATTGTCACGATCAATCAAAGTATGCGTAACACAGATACTATAAAACAGTACTTCACCAAACGAGTATCAAAACACAAACTCATAAACGCACTCATATATATATATATAAATGTGTGTGTGTGTTCAATATATCGCCAATTCAAAAATATATTTCTAGTAAAAAGAACACGGCATTGCAAAAAAAAAATATATACTTTGGGGGGAAATGGAAATATATTTGAAAAATTAATAACTTCTAAAACTTCATGCTCATTATTTTTATTCATAATTTTTTTTATCAAAATTAAACTACGCCAACTCAGGGGCTGTGTAGCGTGATCTATGGGTTCCAGTGGCAAGGAATTTGGACATAAGACATTTCAGATCATGTTATCAAAATCGGTTTTGTCCAAAAAGTACTAGAAATCACTAATAGGTTTCATTTCAGGGCTACAAAATGCTATGCAATTGTTCTGTATGTTTTCCGAGGCTCCCACAAACCATTCCAATTTCAAAACATTATTTTCCGCAATGAAGCGCATCACTAACATCACAAACATGTTAAAAAATACAGTATCTTTTTTTTTTAGAGATTAACTGAATACGAAACCACATAAGGGGTATGACATTTATTCGCGTACGCTTTCTCACAAAATACATTGTTTGTGAAAATACACTTCTCAATAGTAAACACATGAAGGTATATACGGTATAACCACTAAGTTATCGCGGCTATGTATACTCTGAAGAATTATCTCATTAAATATTCAAGCTAGACCCCTCTAGATATTTCTCGAGGGATTTTTGCAACATTTAACGACCAAATATCACTTTCAACTCTAACTATCAGCAGCGGTATTCTTTCGTTACCTGCAAACCTTCTTTCCAACCAGAATACTAAAGTCCAAACTTTTCCGTAAGGTTATGTAGCCTGTAAGTTATGTATGGTAAATTAGCCACGAAATCTCACTGTATATATAAAACTGAGAGTCGCATGTAAGATATAAGAGAGTGAAAGGTTTTTTAAATCTATTTGGTTTAAATCTAAAGTTTAAATGCACAGATGTATTGACAGGATAAACAGAATTGTATTACGTGATTCATGATCGCATTCCACTGGAAAAATAAACCAAAAAAAATTATCATAATGGCATAATTGTAGATTTAATTATTAATTGCAGTATCTTGAAACGAGAAGTTTGAAATTTGCCTCTTTGCCGAAAGTGTATTGTGACTGGTAAAATAATCCAAGAGAAAATAATAACGCTAAGTGCACAAAAGTGACCTTGGTGAAGGCGGCAAATATTCTCACCAAATGCTACCAAGTTGCCAAATTTGAAGGTCAGAAAGAGATGTTCCAACAAAAATTCAGAAGATTCTAGGATAATTATTTGGGTCCAGAAACTTTAAAATTCTGCAAAAGGTCTTTCCAGCCTATTTAAAGAAGTTTCAAAGAGACTGAAGTTAAACATTTGACAGCGACTGTGCGTTTAATTTGCCTTATTCACATAAGGCAAAATAAATGCACAGTCGCTATTGGGATTACTGGGTACGTGTAGTCTTTTAATATATGTTATTTTATACTTTGTTTCATGTAAAAGATAAATGTGTTGTAATTATTAACGATTTCTTCAAAATGAATTACGATTTACTCCGACAAGACTAGCTTATTGATTGCATAGAACTTTTCTGTGCATTTTAAAAGGAAATGGGGAGAGCTTTTTATCTTGAAAGTATTTTTATGCTTGGAATTCATAGTGATTGGAAAAAGCACCACAACAATATTATTCATAGGAAATATTTGGAAATGAATCCAATTGCTCACACACAAAGCTGTGAAGTTGAATCAGATGATCTTTTTACTGAGTTACTGTTATTTCCATTAAAAAGAAACGAATCTGAGATTGTCTTCTCTTTTACTTATGAACAATATCTATTCCTTGTTATCAACTGGACCTTCTTAGATTCGAAATTGTTAACTGTAGCTTGAATACAGCATGAATAAATTCATTCATTTTCAAACCTTTCATCTGGTCCTTCCCTCCAAGGGTACATATACCCCTAGTTGAGAATCCTTGGTCTATTGGCTCAGTTGAAAGGTCAAAAGAATTCGAAATCATTGAAAAATGGTATTTGAAAGAATACACCCCACGCATTTTACTTCCCAACATACACCTTGCCTCTTTTATAGCATCAATAACTGACGCTATTAAGCGTTATGGTACGCATAAAAATAATTTCGTTTCTGTTATAAAAGCCCGTCACTGAAAAAATCCTTCCTAAAAATCATACCGGAGGATATAAACCCCAATTATTAGTAAATTTGTTATTCTAGAAACAGGTTTGGATTTTTTTATATAGATATTCAAACATTTTATAAAAGTCTCGGGACAACATTGCGGATAAAGATTCTTAAATAAAACTGAAGGAAAAAAATATGGAGAACAGTCGGGTTCTTTCTTAAAAGCCACCAATTTGATTAATGTCAACAAAAAAAAGAGAGAAAAAAACCTTACAGGTGTGCCAATGCAGCTGAAACAGTTTACGTAGGCAGTATAAAACATAAAATGGATGGCATGTCTGAACAGTTTAGAGCCAGATCTAAAAATGAGGATTGTTTACTATTGGATTTTGTGCGCGGTTGCAACTCTCTTTCTGCTCACTGTTGGTAAGTTCCTTGTTTAGGCAGCATTTTTTTTAATTCTTTTTTTATGAGAGAGCATCATCGAAATCCTATCTTTTAATCGCTGTATAGATATAAATTAGGGACTTTTTACCCAGAAAAAGATCACCTTTGTCTAAAGAAAAATGAGAAACGAAGCGAGTAAATAAAAATTTTTACTTAAGAGGGGAAGAAGTAAACATAATTCTATTACAGCACTCGATCGTTTGGTGGAACTGAATTAATATTATGATTTTATTTCGTTGATGGAAATATTTAATCCGTTTTAAGCTTAAAAACTTTGTTTCATAATAGACGTCTACACGAATTCAAGAAAAACCATAACATTCAAACATCATAATTTTGCTTGACGCACATTTTGTGTTTCATTCTGTTGTTGTTGCAAATGCCACCCGACTGACGGAGTCTGATTGAGGCCCATGACATCCGTCGTGGCAAGGGGCTAGTTTTTCTTACGGCTGTCGTTAGTTGTAGCTTTGTGTGCCATATAGGTGACAGTACGATTTGGCTAGGTCCCCCCTCCCAATTTTGAGGGTGAACACCCTGGGGGTAGTCTGGAGCCACCCACCTCTCTTTCCCCTCTATCCACCTCACAAGAGGACTTGCGCCTCAGCTATTTAGAGTACCCTCATGCTGCAAAGGCAATACAAGGTTACAAACATCCATGCTCTCTCCAGGATTCGAACTCAGGCCCAGAAGTTAGCATCACCAGCCACTAAACCGGATGGATGGCTTGTGTTTCATTCAAATTTTAAAATTGATTGATTATTATAAAGCAAAGAAAGGGCTAATGACGACGACCCCCCCCTAACTACCACACCACACCAACGGGAGGACATTTGAGCTTTCGACAGATTTTATATGCATCGCTCCTCTACACGGCGGGTCTTCAGTGGTACTGGGATCGAACTCATGACAGGCTAGCCACGATCCGATGCCTAGACCACTTGGCTACCGCTGCCACTATTGTACTTTGGAAAGACGTATATATACATCCTGGGCAATAATAGCTTTGGTTTAGCGAAATGTTTATATACGGCGGTGGTACTGAAGAGGTTAAAGTCATATTGTAACTTTAGTGTCAATGTATAGTATTATTGAATTAAATACATTGTTATTGTATAGTAGGGGGGCGCGATGAAAATTATGATTGAATATTGGGTCGCAAACAGTAAAAGTCTTAGAATCAGTGGAATACTGCATGAAAGTTATTTCTAATGGGCTGTAAATTGGTGTTTTACCATCGCATACCTAGTACATCCCCCGGAAGCTGGTATCTCTTTTTAGTGTGACACCATAGTTGCGGATACCAATGGCCGTAAGTAATTTTGACGCCCAGTTACCTCCCCAGAGGGAGGCACCTGAGCTCTGACGATGCGTACCTATACTAGGATTCAATTTTAACGAGAGCCCTTGAGCCAAACAGACACGCTAGAGATCTTTTATATGCCGTGCAATTATACGACATGGCCACTGTCGATTTTCTGCTTCATGAAAATCTACCGACTTGAGCCGGGGTCGAACCCGCGCGTAAAAGACCAGCGATAAACAATCACACCCCTGGCCGGCTGAAAGATTATATATATATATATAAGAGTAGATCAAATAAGGTTTAAGCAAAGGTTCAACTTATTAATAAAAATCCATTTTTGAAACCAAAAATTATGATGTGTGTTTGTGCCAGATATATATATTTGACATATAATTCACGTATATTACTTAACTATTAACGTATTGCAAAGTATGTCCGTACCCAATATATTATTTAATTAGTTGAAACATATTTATATTTTACAGCTCTTCCAGGGTCTAATGGTAAGTACCGTACAAATTAAATAGAGTATTGTTAATTTTTATTTAGAATTGAATTTCGAAATCGAACTGAATTATTTTCCTTTTAAAATTCTCGCCAAATATTTGTTTAATGTAAATAATGTGATAAAAATGTTGTGCAAATTTACTGTACCAATATCGTGCATCTTCCCAAATGTTTTTTTTTCTCCAAATGGGCTGCAATTTGCTAGTTAAGAAGTCCACTTTGAAGCAAGTTTCCAAATGTGAAAACCATTTCATTAGTGACATCCAGTGGTAGCTCCCACACCAAATTTTTGACGCTTGAATTTATTCAGTTCAAGCTCTCATCGAATGCTAAATATTGCAGTGATTTAATCATTGATTTCTTGCTAAATGGGAAATTAGACAAAAGAAAATGGTACTTATTGGTTAGAGAAGTTATTTCGGTTGAGGGTTATTTTTCCGAGTTTTCAACTTCATTCATTTGTAATTGAAGGAATGGCTCCCAGAGATAGATTTTGTTCCTTGAAAAATCCTCTGATAAAGGTGTGTTTTGCATCAAACAAAGCTCAGTATGCTGCCCCTTGATACCGTGGGGGAAAAGAGACGAGAATGGCTCATGCATTTCTTTTCTTTCAGGGATCAGATTCATGTACCCGTGGTGTAAGGAATCAAGCTTCAAATGAGTTTTCTAATCTACAGATCTAATTGAGCCCCAACACTACTGTAGTTACCACAGGAGAAATAACGTAGTAATTCTCTGATGTCCCACAAAAGAATTAAAATCGTGGAAACAGATGAATAACTATCAACGAAGGGATAAAAAAAACGTTGTACATGTTCTTCCGCCATTTAGGTATTGATGCCACGAAACTAAAGAACGCTTTCTAGCTGTGCTGAGAAGTTGAAAGCATCGTGGTTGTGTGGAGAGCATTGATAAAATTTTTTGTTCTCTCCTCAAGTTTTTAGCTACTATTTTACAAAATGTAATATGTTTCTTTGCAAAATTCTATGAATGAAGAATAGGAGGGGGGAAAATGAAAGACGCATTTGTATCCCATAAATTTATGATATTATTTACTTTGAAAGATTTACGAATTGATAATGAAATGCATTGGTGCAAAAAAAATGAAGCATTAATACGGAATATCTTTTAAATTTTTACATTGTTTCAATTTCAGGTGGTGTCATTTTAAATACTCCTTCAACATGAAAAAGACGGCTCCAGGAAATAAAAATATTTTTCTTTAAAAAAATATCTGTCAATTATTAGTTTAGTACCAATGAAAAAAATGGATACTGTGATAAATAGAATACAGAAATAAGCAAAATCTATAAAATAAATTTATAAATTACATCACTGTGTTTTAATATTCGATTATTGTTCTCTTTATTATTGAAAAAATAAAGGAAAATTGAAAGTCAGAAGTTCTATTGAGGTATTTTATTATATTGTGATGTTTTGTTATTTGTAAGTTAAAAAGAAGAGTGTGGGTTGAAACGACGTAGCGAATGGTGAGCTATTCGAAAAGCGATTATCCTGAGGGTGCGGTGCGGTAGTTAGGAGAGGGGATGTCAGCTCAGTTGTAGTTCTCGTCACTTGACCATGGTTCAAAATTACGAGGTCCGTCGCCAAAAGTCCTCGAGTAGCTGAACAGTGCGTTTATATCCACTCACTCGAAAAGCGACAGTGGCCGCGATAGCCTAATGGACAAGGTAACAGACTCGCGGCTGACGTGTTATGAGTTCGAGTCTAAAGAGAGCCGATGCACGTTAAATCTGTCTAGACTCAAGCGTCATCCGTTGGCGTGGTGTGGAAGTCAGGAGAAGGAGTGCCCGCTCAGTTGTCGTCCTCGGCACTTGACCACGGTTCAAAATGACGAGGTGCCAAAAGACCCAGGGATGCTAACAGTCACTTGAAAAGCAATTCACATTAAAATTCAACATTGAAGCAATTTTTATTATACCTTGTAACCTAGTTCTCAACCCAAACATTGCATTATTAAATATTTTGAATCATCTGATTTTTTTTATCTTTATTTTTCATCATATGATCTTTATTTTTTTTGCAAGCAAACCAAAATATTTGAAATTAACCCTCCTGCTGGAGACGATAAATTAATACAATATATGTAATATTTACATGGTATATCGTTTGCAACAGCTTAATACAATAAATAATAAACTTTCTTTTGAGAATAAAGCCAATTTATCTTGAATTTCAATTGTATCCCCACTTTTAAGAATACTAAAAACCATGATTGACAACATTCACTAGTCCAATCAGGAAACCAAAGTAAAAATGAAATGTAAGTCAAAAACTATATTTTAATCCATTTTCTAGTACACAGATCCGTATAAGCGTCATAGTATAGAAAAAAATTAAATGTACACAAAGCGACTTTTTAAAGGGAGTCATCCCTCTCAATGTGTTTGGTAGATACTTAGATAATAGCTCCAGTAAGCGATGACAAACACGAGGAACAATGCTGGATACAGGTATCGGCATATCTCGTCTATTTTGGTCATCATGTGTTTCCTGTCTTTGGAGGGGCCGGGGTGAGTGTTGGTCGATCGGGAGGAGGTCCTGCTCTTCGTTCTGTTGTCTTGAGGCGCCCAGTTGAACACGCTGTTCGCTTTCCGCTTTTTGGCTTCCTCTCCTCTGGAGCTTTGGAACTGAAGTACGCAAACGAACATATGAGTAAAATATTGATAAAATAAATTTTAAAAAAGCATAAATTAAATATTAATGGATATAAACACATTCTTTAACCATTAAACTGTGATTGACGTGTATACTCGTCATGGAGAAGTTTCAGGATTTTGTGTCATGACGAGCATGCTCGTCAAGCGTAAAAACTAGTGACCATTGGCTATTTAAATTGTAAGTGTTGAGAAAAACGAAATAAATTCTCAAATATCAAGATGTTTAGAATATTTTAAGGCCAGGTAGAGTAAAACCAACAAACAAAAAACGTGAAGAATTTAAGAGGAACGCAAGCGCCCTCGTTTGCACCAACTGAAACAGCACACAATGAATTGATTTAGGTGTTATGATAATGTTTTTAAAAAGTTAGCCTAAAAGAGACCAAGGTAAAAAAAATGGAAAGTTGATTTATAACAAGGTTCCTTCAGGTGTGGTCAGCCATGGGACACATCCGAGCAGGCGCTGAGTCTATCGATAGCTGCTGGCTTGAAGTTAACTAGCTATCGAGTGGTGTAAATGACAACTGTTTTATGTAAGAACCAATGGCGTGCTGTCTGAAGAAGAGTTCCTTTATTGGGGTGGCAAGGATGTTTTCTGGTAAGAGGACCCACAGCACCTACTCCAGAACTTACTTAGTGTCAAGACAGATAGAAAAGGAAGTAAATTTGTGTGTGGCTTTCAGTCCGACAATTTTGATGGCCACTAAAATTCATAGATATCCATAAAAAGTTACGGTCGGAAGGACCGTCGGCTTCATGAACCCACGACAAACCTAAATTACTTCATTACTTTAAGATCAAGTGACTAATAGCCGGAGGAACCCTGGGGGAGGAGCTTAGGGCAATTTTATAAAACAAACCCATCTTTTTGGTGCAATATTTCTGCTATGTGATAAACAAGAATACTCGTCATCGCTCGATTTCTGTGACACAAATAATTGCGCGCTATCAAACGGGGTTAAAAGTTACTGGTTAACTGGTAACTGGTTAAAAGTTACTCGTTGACAGAAAAAGTACTCTTTTTTTTGGATACAAGAGTGATCAAATACATTAACTAAAATTGTACTTTAATTAAATTTCAATAATTGTGTCTTCAATACTCAAGGACATCTTAAGGCATAGGCTAACTGGGACCAGGGCCTCGCCTTATTCTGAACTCAGTCTCAATAAGATCATAATCCAAAAATATTTTTATCGTCAAATGTTATTCCGGACATATTTTCCGAAAAACTGAAATTCGAAATATATGCCAATTGGCAACAGGGACAAGACTATTATTATGTTATGACCGTCATCTGTGCCTAGTCCTTTCGAATCGGCTTGTGAGATTGCAAGTTACACACATTTATTTGTTATGGTTACTAGTATTTGATAACGTTTGCTATACTGTATACTTTAAAGGTCCGCAGGTGGGATTTACTTTTACATCGTGGCCTAAGGCCCAAAGAAGTCTTAAGATGTCACACATTATCTTTTCCGTTTTCAAAAAATTAGACTGTATTTCCGCGAAAATTATACTTTCCATTTCCATAAAAGTTTAATCCATTACTAGATTCGGAATTCTTCAAATCTAACGTTACATCTCACCATTTACCATTATTGGTGAGAGGGGCTTAAAGCCCCCAGAGTATTTTTCAAAAAAAAAAAGGATTAAAAATATGTCAAAATCGAAACTTTCTTATACATGATAATAAAAACACTAGTAATGTATTTGTTCCTATTCTTCTTGCTGTGGAATACCTCATTTGATTGATTTTTTCATTAGAATTGCTCACAACATGAAAATTATTGGCCCTTAATTTCTCACCACGTTCAAGTGATTAAGATGACTGCAGAACTGACACTGAAGACTTCCACACCAGGGCATCGTGAGGTAGAAAGATTTAACTTAAATTAGCCTTTTTATTACAATACACAAAGAAGAATCCGTGGTGCTCTCAGGACTCTGCCAAAATAACATCGGACGAAAACTCTCTACTTGGATTGTTGAGGAAAAAAGGGAGGTCGAAAAATCACATTACTCACGTTTTTTTTTCCAAATTGAAAGTTTTTAATTTTGTTGTTATTTCAAATAGGCTGCATTTTGGCAATATAGCCTTTGCAGACACAGCAAGTCCGAAGTGTGAGAGCCATTTTATGGGTGGCACCTTCTAATGGCGCCAATTTTTAGATGCTTGAATTTGTTCAATTCAAGCTTTCGTCGGATGCTAAATATTACCATGATTTAATTTTACTGAGAGTACCAGAGTCAAATTGATACTCCCAAGGGATCCTTTACATATCACATAATTCATATGACATACGTGCCTACGATTTTCCCGTCCAGAAAATCCATCGACTCCAGACGGTACCGAACCCGCAACCTTGGTCATACAAGGCAGCCACGCTATCTCTAAGCCACAGAGCGAACAAAAACTTAATAATAAAATGCCATTTTGTCACTGCATTAACTAAACGCTATTTAATCTCTAGAATAAATGCAATGGGAAAAATTATGTGGTGCAAAAACGGGTTTCAAAATAACCGCTGTAAAAGATAAAAACGGGAAATGTTAAGGCGTATTATTTTGCGAGAAAAAACTTCATTCTATTTAAGTAATTGAAAATATATAGTAATAAATCGATTGCTGCTCTACAAGAAAAATCGTATAACAGCATCAATTATTTTTTAATTAAAATATCAAACAACTGTCTATTCTCAACTCTATCTTCGGGAAACAAGCACATTAAGTAGCCATATTAAACGAGAGGAAATCAGCAGAATTGAGGGAAATTACGTAGTATTACGATAAGAAAAAAATCAAAATTAAGGCTGGGTAGTAATTTTGACTTGGAGAAAAGGCTAATAAGAGCAAATAAGGCATAGAGGATAGTATATATAAAATGCAAATTGCGTTAATTTAAAAATAGATGGATTCAATGTGTATGTTTCTTGAAAAATTCTTTCAACTTCGTTACCATAGCAATAAGGTGTATATTGACGCTCGCACATGCTCAACTCTACAAGTTGTTGAGTAGTTAGTAGTGCACTTGAGTGAGATCGGAGAGGAACGATCTCAAATGTCAAGAGTTATTAACAATATAAAAATAGCAGGCAACAGTATAGGCATAAAATATAAGTATACCAATATAGTTAAATAAAAAAATATTTTGATGTGAACTTTGTCTCTTCACCACTGTACATATCGCAATATCAGGGGTTTTATATATAAACTCCTATATATACCCCCTGTCAATATTTTATATTTGACACGGTTCTAAACACATTCAGTTGTTAAACAACTTCTTTACGGATTTAAATTATTTTACATATGAGAGAGCATTTTTTCACATAATCAAAAGTGGAAAGTAGAATGCACATAAATTTCTTCAAACAATGACATAGAACAATTTAAAATAATTGTTGAGCTATCGTTCTGTTTCATATTTCTTTTTGATTCCGTAAATGTTGCCTTTTATATATCTGAAGATGTTAAGTCTAATAAGCTCTATTAGAAAATTATCAACTTCAATCCACTCAAAAATTGAGAAATTTGTAGATTAATGTAAAGTACCTATGAGAATTGTACCGAAAGTCCATTATGGCATGCGTGCCATAGTTTACCGACAACTTTTTTAATGCTTTCTGCCCTTTGTTGTTGTTCTGTGCTGTGAGACAGGTTCTGTATGATAGCTTTAGAATGCTGCCATGCTGCGTGGGGTACATAATGAAATCTCAACTCTCACAACCGAGCAGTTAATTCGAATCGCACAACCAGGGCTTCGAACCGAAACTGAAAGGAAAAATCGTTATTTTGTTTAGAACGAAAACCGGAACTCAAACGGAAAAAAATATCTATTTATTTCGGTTCGATATATCTTCAGTCATTTTGTTACTGTAACCAACTTATCAATATTTTTTAATGTAACATCAACCCTATTATTATCATCATTACATATACATTACTTCTCGATTTTCCGCTTTCATATTCACTAGTACTTTTATGTTTCAGTTTCCCTCGAAACTACTTATATAAGGCAGATTTAATTCAGTGGGGAGTAAGCTAGAAGTATAGATTGTTTTTTTTAAGAAAAATATCAGTCTGAGTTATATTTTTCGCTCTTCAACATGCGACCACTGATGTTAGTATTGGCTGTTTAGATAGATAGACCAGAATCATGAACCTGTTTTTCAAATGCGATTCTGATAATGGATAACAATGCCAATGCTCTCCATTATCTGCTTCCACCTCGTGTCGTACATGCTGGTTAATTGCATCAATTCGAATAGTGTACCAATTCAGATAAGAATAAAATCTTCTAATTTTGATGTAATTACATTTTTTTTTTGTTTATGATAGAACTATATTTTTAGTGCAAATAAGAATACAATAAAATAAAATTATTCATTCGGAACCGAACCGAAAACCGTCATTTTTGGCGGAACGAAAAGTGGAACTGAACCAATATATTTTTTAGTGGAACCGGAACGGAAAAAGTAACGGTTTGAAGCCCTGCGCACAGCTAGACTTGTAGGTGAATGTATATTGCTTTGCCTAATGCAGGAGTCGGCAAAGTTTTGAGACAGAAAATCCGATTTGTAAGTGAAACAAGACAAACTATTAAAGAGCTTAAACTATTTATATGTCTATACTGGAGTGTGTGTGTTGGAAGGGGGGCTCTGGTAGCGTTAGCAATCAGGACTCTCGTGCTCCAATTAATATTTTTTTTATTATATTTGAGTACAATTTTATCCAAAATAGTTTTTAACATTTCGTCAAAAACTACGAATTGTGAAAAATATTTTTATTTCTGTGGCTCAATACAAGAACAACCATCGTGAAATGTTGCGAATTCAAACTTCAACTTAACATTCAATCCTGTACCAATAATACCGTAAGTGCTTTGTTCTAGGATGCTATGTTTATATTATAATAATCAAAATAATACGTTTGGGTTGTTCTTGCTACAAAAATCATTTCAACACTCTTCATTAACTCTAAAGCTTGTCATAAAACACGAAATGTGTGATGTTTGAAGTTTTAAGTGTATTTATTTCTTGTTTAAAATCACGAGTGCTCTCTCGAAGTCGTTCATGCAACTACGTAAACGTTGCCGGGGAAGTGAGTGAACGTCGCACTCTTCAGCTACTCGAGGGGTTTTTGGCGACGGGCCTCATCCTTTTGAACCACGGTCAAGTGAAGAGGACGACACTTGAGCTGGACCCCCCCCCTCCTAACTACCACACAACACAAATGGGGGGACGTTTCAGCCTCGACAGATTTGACGTGCATCACCCCTTCCCCTACACGGCGGGTCTTCAGCGGAACAAGGTTCAAACTCGTGACACGCCGGTTACGAGTCCACTTGGCTACCGCGGCCACGTAAACGTTGGTGTAAATAGCTTTGATCCCATGGCAGGATTTTTGGCAAAGAATTGGATTTTTAGTACTATAGAAATAACAGCAATATTTTTACTAATTCACATTAAACTTTGTTAATAAAAAGTAATTTATTATACAGAAACAACGATCTTTAACTATGTTAAGCCATTCAGATATTTAAGCTAGTAAATTAACAGGTAATTTTTTTTCACTAAATAATTATAAGGAAAGTAGAAAATTGAAAACAATTTCGTAAGTATAATTAATTTTTTAATATATCATAGATGAAAAAAATGAAGAGCCACAACCTTCTTTTTAAAGAATCGCAGTTTGCCACCCCCTGGCCTAATCTGATAAGTTAATTTTATGTTAACTCTTGGAAAGTTGCCGCGAACTTTCAGGCTAAGCGTCATCGCACTGTAATATTAAGAGGAACAACAATAAAATAAAGGTAATTTGAAAAGGCGTCGTGGAGGGCTCACCACTTCGACATTTTGCTTAATAAACAGTTTATGTTGATCGTTGTAGCTTACAGCGAACTCCACCAAAGTGGAAAACACGAAGAAAATGCAAACGAACAGCCAAATGTCCATCGCCTTCACGTAGTTGACGGGGGGCAGTTCCGTTCTGTACTGGTGAACCTATAAGAGGAAATTCAATCAATGCACACAGAGAGCTTGATCATTTCTTTTTTTAAAAAATTAACATTCTTTAAATATTACGAAAAGTTTCTAGACTAAGGGGATTAACAGTTCTTAGACGATACAATTTAAATATGCAATTTTGCATTTCTGACATGTCTTGTTTGCTTCTGTATTTCATCGATGTCAAAAATACGATTTAGATACTATGTGAGGAATGTGTCATTTTTTTTTAAATTCCAAAAACTGTATTTCAAGAGGTCAATAAATACAATTATATAAATAGCTCTTTACTGTACTTATACTTCTCGGGATAAAATAACATAAATTAGTTGACTTAGCATATTGTTACGACATGCCAAAGCTTTACCTCAGAATATTTTAGAAGGGAGGGTTGAGTGGAAACAGTTCTACTATATTCTTCGTTTTTAGACAAAAAAAAAACTTTTTTAGTTTCTAGGTGCCTGATCCTTTATTTGTATTCTATAAAAAACCATTTAACATTATTACTTTTCTTAAAAATAACGGAACAGTACGAAAAACCGAAAATAAATTATTTGTACTATGGTCTATTTTTCCACTCTACTACATTCCGGCATTGAAAGAATCGAATGCCTTAAGAATAAAATCGCCAGGAAATACAAGGATACATTTCTCTTGAACAAAGCACTACTATTTGGTGAAATGAGTCTTTGCATGTATGCTCAGAATAAAAAAATTGAGACTGTAAGAAAAAAACAGAAAATTTTCCAAGGAGTACATACCTGAGTGCAGAGGGTAAGCAGGGAGGTGACACTGAGAGCCACCCTCGCGGGCACGTGCTCCACGCTGAGCCAGAACCCGACGAAGCTCATGATCACGATCATGGTGGATGGAATGTACACGTTCATCACACTTCCGGTCAGGCGACGGGTCATGTAGAAATTTACCATCAAGCTAGTGTAATTCCCTGAAATACACTCATGTCCATAAATTAAGGATAATTCAGAATCACACAGAAATTGATATCTATACAAATAAATAGAATTGAAGTGTCTGTTCGTAATTTCAAATTAGAAGCTTTTTACTAAATTCATTTAAATGTATATACGGTACATATATCAGAAATTCAATTTTTAAAATTTTTGTCTGTCTGTCTGTTTGTTCCGGCTAATCTCGGGAACGTCTGGTCCGATTTTAAAAATTCTTTCACCAATGGAAAGCTACTTTATCAGGGAGTAACATAAGATATATTTTATCTCCATATTCCTACGGAAATGGGAGCTTATGCGGGTAAAACGTTGACGTTGATTACTCCCCACCAAGTTGGCGCAAAATTATGCATTTGATCAATAATGGAAATTTTAATAAAAATTTTCTCACATTTGTAACAAATAACTGAAACATAGTGTAATTTAGCATCTTTACAAAAAGCAATTTTTTAAATGTTTTTTTATTAAACGTCTAACGTGTATTACGTTACGTTTGTTAAATGTCAAACTCAAACTTTGAGAAATATCGCCAAGTTGACTAAGAAGTTCTCTATTCCGACAATCCCAGATATTTTATTGCAAATTTTCTCCCACTTTTTAAAGAGGGAAACGAAATAAAGTTTTAGAGCGAATTGCGTGATATTGAAAATTCTATGGTAATATTAATTGACAGTTTCATAAAAAGTTTTGATTACTTTAGTAGTTTTGATTAGTTTAATTAGTTTTAAAAGTAATTATTACTTCGAACTTTTGGAATAAGTACAAAGACTACATGGCGGAAGATATTTTACCAAAGAAGATTTTTTTTAATACCAAATATGCCTTTCAATGAATACATCTACTACGAAACGCAATAAAGGTTTTCAGAATGGTTGGGGAGAAGTTACATGATTTTGGAATGATTAGTCCTAGACGTGTTGACAGAAATAGCTCTGATAATGAAATTGCTTGAGAATTAAACTACGATTTTATAGTATTGCAACATCAAGTAACAGAATTTATCCCTCAATTAACTCCAGAACAAAGTCACGTTTTCCAACAAGTGTTACGAAAAATAGAATCCGGCAGTGGTGTACTCTTTTTTTCTCGACACCCCTGGAGGGAACCGGAAAAAGGTTTTAGCTAAACTTAGTACGATGTCTCACAAGAAAGCTATAGAAGCGTTTAATTGGACTCTTCAGGATTTACGAGATATTATAGGAGGAATTGTACTTTATTATATATTGGCTGGTGAATTCAAGCTTATGGGCAAAAGTTGAAAAATTCAGTCTGAAAACGAATATGAGAGCGCATCTTCATAATGACGTAGATTCGGAACATTATGCAGAGACGCAATTGAAAATCGGTTATGGATGTTTGGACGCAAATTCTGGAGGTTATATTTTACTTCCAGAGAATTTTGTAATGTAGAAGATATGTGAAGAAAATATAGTTTTGTAATGTAGAAAAGTTGAAAAATTCAGTCTGAAAACGAATATGAGAGCGCATCTTCATAATGACGTAGATTCGGAACATTATGCAGAGACGCAATTGAAAATCGGTTATGGATGTTTGGACGCAGATTCTGGAGGTTAAATTTTACTTCCAGAGAATTTTGTAATGTAGAAAAAAGTGATGTAAATCTTATTACTCAAATTTAACCCGGCTTGCAACAAAATTTAAATTGGGATCAGTAGTTGCGAGCAAAATAAATATTGGTGCCTAACAATGACATTGCCCATAAAATCAACATTGAAAATTTAAACGACGTGCGGGGGAGAAGGGGGGGGGATGACGAAATATTTATCAATCAATACAATCATGGATAAAGAAAAGGTACTTGATATCCCACGGAGTTCTTAAATTAACTTGAACATTCGGGTGTACCCTCACATAAACTTCAATTAAAACTAAATGTACCAGTTATGCAAAATTTCGATGCTCCTCGACTATGTATAGGAACGAGGCTTTGGATCACAAAACTGATGCAGAATATACTTGGTGCCAATATTTGAACATTTGTCATGAAAAGGGATAGTGTTATCATACCTCGAATTCCAAGTATCCCCACTGACCTACCATTTCAATTCAAACAAGTTCAATTTCCAATTTTACTGCTACTTTTAACAAAGCTAACATTTCAGGTAGCAGGGGTGCATTTGGAAAAGCAATGTTTTTCCCATGGCCAACTATATGTAGCCCGATCGGTGTGCCCAATGCCCAAATCTTCATATATTTGCAACTGACGGAAGGACATATAATATATGGTATGCAGTAGCATCTTAGAATAATATTCTATTTTTAGCTCTTTTAAAGAGAATTAAACGTAGATACTTTCGATTTTTAAAAATATTAATAGTTTAAGTTATTGAATTTTTGTTGTTAATTATTATAATAAATTACGTTTTCAGTTTTTTTAAACTAAGCTCAATTTTAGAATTTTTTAATTTTATTGGTTCCAGTCAAGCAATAAAAAAATTACCGTTTTATATTATTTACTTTCTAATGATAATATTTACGACTTTGCAGTTATTTAAAGACATCAACGCGAGCGGAGCCGCGGGTAAAAGCTAGTCTAAAATAAAAATTTCAACTGTAGAATTATCACACACATCTTGAAGAAGAATATCCAAATTACAGGAAACCACCAGATGGCGCGGATAGTACGTCACAATGACGAGAGTGTAAGAGAGGGGTATATAAGGAATGGTGGCAAAGAAGTAAAATTGTTCACAAGAGCTTTAAAAGCCTTTCAGTGCAATAACCGCATAGTTATGGCACAAAGGAAGCATTTGGATGATTTTTTACGTGGTAGAATTATTAGACGACTGGAATGTGGACGTGCCCAGCTGGAAGTATCCGAGGAACTTGGAATCGCCCAGAGTGTCATCTCCAGGCTTTGGCAACGATTCCAAGATGATGGTAATGTGATTAGATGTTACACCACAGGTCACCCCCGAGATACAACGCCAAATGAGGACCAATATTTGGAAGTTACTGCCAAAAGAAACAGACGGAGCACAGCATCAGACCTATCTCGTCCACTCTCTTCAGCTACCTGTACGACAGTTTCAAGGCAGACCGTGTACAGACGCTTAGGGCACATTGGTCTATATGCTCGTAGGCCTGTCAGATGTGTTCCCCTTACCGCAACTCACTGTCGCCTGGGATTAACCTGGAGTAGAGAGCATGCATTGTGGACACCGAAACAGTGGTCTTGTGTGATGTTTTCCGACGAGTCCAGGTTTATTTTGCAGTCTGATTCTCGCCGGACTTTCATATGGAGAGCGCCAGGTACCCGTTACCACCAAGAGAACACCATTGAACGACACCATTACGGTGGTGCCGGATGGCTCGTTTGGGGAGGAAATATTCTTGGTTCCAGAACTGATCTGCATGTTCAGAGTGTAACGATGACAGGCCACATCTATCGGGATGTCATTCTGGAACAACATGTGCGTTTATTTCGGGGCGCCATCGGTGCTGAATTTCTGTTTATGGATGACAACGCCCGTCCTCACCGTGCAAACATTGTAGACGAATTCCTTCAATCAGAGGATATCACCCGTATGGATTGGCCAGCATACTCACCGGACTTGAATCCAATAGAGCATGTGTGGGATATGCTTGGCCGACGAGTTGCAGCCCGTCACCTACCTCCCACCTGTCTACCGGAACTTCGGAGGGCATTGCTTGATGAGTGGTGTAATATTCCCCATGATCAGATTGATAATTTGATACTCAGCATGCGTAGGCGTTTTAAGGCCTGTATTGCATCGTCCGGGAGACATACTCCGTATTAACGATGATACTAACCATGTTATACAGTTTTTTGTAAATAGGTTCTTTTTTAAAATTTGCTCCAGGGAGTAAAAATTGCAATTTTTATTAGTTATGTCAAACATATAGCATCTTTTTTGCTCTTTACCTTTTGTTTATTTAATAGACTTTACAAATAAGTCAAATTTGTTTTGCTTCTGTCTCTTTCTTTGCCTGAACTTCATTATCGTTAATTTATGGACATGAGTGTAAAATTAACATAAGAAATTTCCTTCGTATCACAAAATGAACTACAAAAGAGAAACGCATCATTTTATTCTTGCATATCTTTTATTTTTCCTTGTCTTAAAATACGCATAATAATGGTTTTCAAGAGTTTAAAGGAGTTATACTAGAGTAATCCAGAAAGTAACGTTTTACATTTTCGCTGCGGTGCAAATGGGATGATCAGTTCAAGCAAGCGCGTGCTTTCTGCTGAGTTGTTGGCAAGCCTGGGAAATGCATTTTCCGTTCACCGACTTATACGACGCTTCAGAGTTTAAAATGCTTAAAACAGTCGAGTATCCCACCACGCGATCGATCATCCGATTCCTCAATGAGAGGAACATCAAAGTTTGGGAATTCCAAGACAAGTGAATGTGGATCTACAATACTATTGTTAGAAGGTGGGCGTGGCAACTAAATGAAGGACTTGAAAATGCGCACGATAGCGAACGAGGTGACGAGACACTCCCTATGCCCCGCGGTTACCTAGGGGTCCAGGTAACTGACTCGTGCCATGCGTTCGAACTTTGTACTGCTGAAGACAGAGGGCACCGATACACATGAAATATGTCGAGGCTCAAATATCCTCTCGTTTGTGTTGTATGAAAGTTACTGAAGGAAGTTTCTATTCACTCACTCAGACCCCTCTCCCTACAAACAGCATTTCACATTAACAAGGGAAGGCCACGACATGGGAAATTCTTTTGGGGACTAGACTTAGTGTATTAATAGTATTCCCTTAGAGTGTTCAATCTTCAATGTAATAGCACCGAATGGATAGTCAATTCTGAGAAAATAACCTTTGAAACTTATACTCAGCTTACATATAAATATGTTTATTCAAGCTCCAGCGGCGCAGTGGCTTAGGCGGTAACATACTTGCGTGCCACGCGATTGATCGGCTGTTTTTTTTTCAAATCATTGAATTATTCTTACAATTTAATAAATTTATTTAAAAAAAGGCTTTTTAAATATTCTATAATATTTTATATAATTATTTTGTATTTTAAAAATGAAGGAGTTACTATAATTTTATAAAATGTTTAATAAACCTTTTTAGAAATAAATTTATTTAAAAGTAAAAATAATTCATGAATTGAATAGAAAGACACTGCCGATCGATCGCGCGACTCGAGCCCTAATCGAATGTACGTTATACCTCCTAAGTCACTGCTTTGCTGGAGCTTGAATAAATTTGTTTGTATAAAATTTGAGTATAAATTTCGAAGGCTATTTTCTCCGAACTGTGCGACTATCCTTTCGTCGTTATTCCATTGAGAGTTGAACACCCTAAAATAATACTATTATTACCCAAATGAATTTCCCTTGTTAGAAAACCAAAAAAGGAAAAGCATTTTCTAATTCTATTTTTCCCCCGCTGTTAAACTGTCGTAATTTTTACAATCATTGGCACTTTTTAAAATTATAATTTCATCAATTTTGAAACCAGCAAAAGATTAACCAAGGATGTATATAATTATGGCCTTACATAATTTTACATTTTTAGTAACTTATTTCTATGGAATGGTCTCACCTTCAGCGAATTCTTCTGTCACAGAATGGCCAGTGGGTTGCTGGAAGTAGAACAACAGGAGATGTGGCTGTTTCAATATTTCCACAGAAACTCTGGAATTTTTATAAGGACTGTCCTCAGACCCGATCCATTTCAGCTCGTTCAGTGAATTGGGAGACACTGCAAGAGGAAGAGGTAAGATACCCTAAATGAAGGTCCACTGAACATATCAGTAAAAGGGATAGGGGGGTAAAATAGGAAAACAGGGTAGCTAATTGACAAAAAAAATTTCATTTCTAGATTAAATAATAAATAACGTTAAATTCACTATATTAAAATAATAAAGAATACAGCTTTTCGCTGCGAAAAAGTTCTTGTTCAATTCAGTTTTGCCCAGCCGTTGCACCGCTGCCTCCGGAAGTCTATGGTTCAACATTCGCCAAAGTTTCTCAGGAAGTCCTTGAGTGAGGCTGCGTCCATAAACTCCAAATTTGAAGAGCCAAAAAAAATCAATTCATGGAGATCGAGAAGTTCTTCTCCCCTTTAAACTCCATGGGCTGGTCACTTTCACGCCCCTCGTCATCGTCAAGTGCCACTCATTTGCACCCGGCTCTCCCGCTGGTAGTACCACTCCATTGGCACGAGTGAATAATTGGCTGGCATGTTTGATCTCTACTACGAAACGGACTTGTGTCCAGCATCTGGAGGCTATATCTTGTCACGTTTTCACTGATGGTGTGTCTTTGTCTCGACTTTCCGACAGTACTCTATTCAGTTGTCTGCGACCCATATGTGCGAGGGGTATCAAACACCAAGGGGCTATAACTCGCAACTTCTTTCCTATCGAGCAGTTTGACTAACCACCGTCTGTAGGTCGGGAAAAGAGAAAGGGTGTGGTGCTATCAAAAACATTCTCCGAGACGGTTCACACTTGTTATGCCCTCGGCGTAAGGAAAGAAGAGTCGGTGCTTGTTTTTTGGAGACACAATACCCCATTTAGACAACTTGACCCTCCATACGTCAATCTTGAGATGCATAGATGGGCAGGGTTCTGCTATCAAGCAGGCGTTACAGTACCCTCAGGCAGTTCACATCAAATGTCCCTTCTCCTTGACACAGAAACATCGATACATTTTCCTTTATAATTGTATCAGATCTTATGATACGACCTAAGGTGCGAACCATTTTCAAATGCGTTTTCTGAACTTCAAAGCATCAAACAAAACATTAGACTAATATAAGCAGACATCAATACTTTAAAGACTATTTGTGATGTAGGAAAATCAGTAGATATGTAATTTGTAAGACTGAATATAACAAAAGCTAAATGAAATTAGTGAAACTTTTGAAGCTGAAAACATACACAACGCAGATGAAACTGGGTTATTTTATAGAATTTTTTGTAATGAACCTTCGTCTCTCAAGGCATAAAAGTACTTTGGTGGTAAAAGCTCTTTAGAAAGTCTCTCTATTATTTTAACACGGAAGGAGAGTTTGTACTATTGTAATATTAGTAATTGGTACTATTTGTAATTGGCCAAACCACCAAGTTTTTAACCTCTATTTGTAACCGATAAATGCTCTAGATACTCAAAAGCTTTATCGGTCCATCAGAATCACAATAAAAAGTCATGGATCAAAATGGTTTATTGCTTTTGATGAAACTATATCTGGAAGATTCTGCTATTTCTCGACAGTTAAAACTAGGCCACCCACCAAATGTAAAACTGAAATGATAATTTTATTATCTTCTAGAAATGAATCCCTCTGAGTTCATTTTTTGATATTATAATTTGATGACCAAATTACTTTTTCTAGAGAGTTCAATCAAATAGAACATTAAGCTGAATTCAAAGAGAAGACTAGAAAAGATTCCAAAAAAACATTAAAAGATTCAAAAAGAAGACGTTCTGAAATCGAATACTTCTTTAAGTTTCTAAAGACAAATAATTTTCTTTAAATGGATAATAACACGTAAGGTATTAAATTGTACAGATAAAAAGGCACTTACTGAGGGAAATTTTAAACACACAGGTCTGTGAGTCAAATGGATAGTACATCAAATTCAATTCGCACATGGCTCGAAAAATAAACCTAAATAAAATAGTAAATTCTATTAAAAATGAAAGAAACTTAAATACTTTCTTGTAAAAAACACCGTTACTTTTTTTCATGAAAACATTATCTCGGAATATGTGTTTTTTTAAGTATTGTTCTTAAAAGCTCAAGAACTATGTAAATTTCGATAAATTATATTCTGTACTGTGGCAAACCTATATTGGTGACATTGAATAAAATCACACGAATTCTAAAAACAAAATACACCGAAGGAAATTTGAAGCATGTACTCGAAAAATATGTGATGTGAGAAATAATTAATTTTAAATGTGTGAATAATAATCAATAAAGGAAAATATTTAATTTTACTTTTATTATATATAATAGTAATAATAATTTGTAATTACATTCGATTCTCGATAATTCAAACCTTCGATAATACAAACCTCTCGATAATTCGAAGTATATGCTCAGTCCCTAGAAAAACTCTTGATATTTCGAACTAAAACAATACGTTTGGGTACACTCAACATTTCGAAGTAAAATCTGTGGCTGGCCAGACTACAACACGCTTTATTTCGAAGTTATCTTATAAAACGCTCGACAATTCGAACACTAGCAATCATGTGCAGTCCTGTAATAAACAGGTTGAATATTACAAGTTTTGCGTTATATTGACTCTGCGTGTCTCTCCTGTAAAGTAACCTCTTTGATGACTATCTGACTGCTACCCCTTCTTCCGGTTCCTCAGGCGAAAAGATACTTTTGTAGTTTCCATTCCTTTAAGTGGACAATAGACCAACCCTCGCCTGTTGTCAGCTTTCCAAAGCTTTCATTTAACACGTGGCCTTGCTACACATGTATTCAGAAAGGATCGTCCGCTATTGTGAGGATGAGATGCGCAGGATTGTGTATAAATGTATTGAATGTATTCTTTTAATACAGGACTTTTAACTTCTGCAAAATATTTATACTGTATAATATGTACTTTTTAAAAATACTTTAAAATAATTTTATACATATGTACAATTGTTTTATATTGTATAGTTTCAAATTTAAATGTAATAGAAAAAAATTTCTCTTCGTGTATTTTGGGATTTTTCTTACACTCTTGATAAATCGAAGTTCTCATTGGTCCCTCCATCTTCTAATTATCGAGAATTGACTGTATATCATTATTGTTAATTTTACTTCTAAATTTGGTTCTTTAAGAATTCGGTAATTCCCAGATTCGCATTTTAGAATCCGAGTTTGCCGTATCAACTCACGGTTAGGCTTAGAAGAGTGACAAGTGGACATATATGAAATGAAGCACATAGTTGTCGATTCAGAGCCTACGACACGTGCAAACTCGGGGTTGCTAGTTTGGTGAGTTACCTTGAAAGTTGGCATGCTTGCGATAGTCTGTAAGTACCTTGAATTCTAATATTGCACGTTGTGCATTTCAAAGCAACGCAAGGGCTATTGGCAACGGACTTTGTAGTTCTGAAAAAATGACACTAGATCTGACACCCTTCTCTCTACATCCACGACAATACGAAGATTTCGAAACCTGTCAGATTTACCGTGACTCTCTATTCGAGTCCATAATTCAACAGAAATAAGGCTGATACCGAATTCTCCTCCATGATTACTCGGATACTGTCTGCTTGACAGTTTTATGCTTAGGTAACATTTTAATTCAGTGATTGAAATATTAAAGTTCATATATTTTGACAAATCATATCAGTGCAGTAAATTTTAATTAAAATATCAGAAGTGTATTATCCCATCACGGTTTGAAGCCCTGGTTTTTTTACACCTGAACTGACAAAGCGTACTCTCGAAACTTCCACACCTAGGTCAACGGGAGGACTGAGCCTCAACAGATTTAACGTACATCGGCCCCTCTACACTGCGGAGTTTCAATGGCATCCAGACTCAAACCTAGGATTTGACTAGGTCAGCCATGTGTTCGCGACCTTGTCCTCTAGGCTGTTGTAGGTTTTATTTGTAACTATAAACGAAGCTGATTGTGGTAAGAAGCGTAAAATGTGTTTTGATTTGGAGAATTAGAACGTCTTTGGACTAGTTACTTGGAAATTTAGAGAAAGCATCTTGTTCCACTTCACTGTATGTAAATTGAATGAAGCAATATAGAAGATGAGTTGAAAAGGTTGATAAATAAGATTTGTATAGAGTGTAAAAATATTCATTAGTAGTTATACTCAGTTCCAGTGGCTTTAAGTGAAAAAATAGAAAATTACGAACAATCGGATGGAATTGTATCTTTCTATTTTTCAAATTGTATTTTCGTTATTATTCAAGTTATATTTTCATTATTATTCAAACTGTATTATTAATGTGCTGTGTATGTTAACTTATATACGATGCTTAGTTCCTATTCAATTATCATTATTATTTTCAATTTGTACTTCATATGTATTTTCTGTGTAATAGTTTTAATGTCATGTCTTTTACAAACGACATCTGGGTCAGTGTGGTCATGAAGAGGTAATATGCAGCATCTGTTGATCTGAAGCTCCTTGTAGGTAGAAGTCTGTTTTGGCTCCACAGACACCCAAGCCGCTCCTGACATGGAGAACAGACGTTGGGCGCAGGTTTGGATTCAGAGTTTTCCTTCTCCAGGGTATCTCTCTTAGTCTGGCTCCTACCCAACGAAGACCTGTTCGGCTTGGGAGACCCTACTAGTAGCAAAGCTACCACCGACATAGATCTCTGGGTTGCTGGAGCACACAAGCCCACCCACCACGACAAGGTGGAGATACTTAATGTCCTACTTAAATGTAGCCGAGCCTCTCAGACTGCAATCTCTAGATTGAAAAGTGGCCACATAAAGAGTCTTTCCTTTTGTGGAAGCAGGAAGACTTTAGCTCCTTGCACCAAGTGCAAGACTCAGCAGGCCTCTCCAGATCATATCTTGGACTGCTTGGGACTTTCGAGGGAGGAGCTTTTTTCCTCTCCCCTCCTGGTTTTGGACTTCTTAAGGGTCAATGGTCTTTTTTGGGTCTTGTCTGACTCCGTGAGATAGACTGAGGATTAGCCACAACAACAACAACCAACGACATATGTATTTATCTTTTGCGCGATGGCAACAAGTTGTTTGTTTCGACTTGTTTGTGTAATATGATCTGTATGGAATGTTCAGTTCCTGTACTGTTCCTCGCTAAGAGAGGTTCTCTCCGCTCAAAGCTGCTGGCATTTGTCTGTATCTTTTAAAAGCAAAATTAAAGTTGTTAAGTCTTTACAAGCAACAGTCACATCTTTTTAGTCCCGTGTGGAGGACACACTGCTCTGATTAAATTTGATTATAATATAGGAATTTCTGTAACAGTAGCCATAGGTAGCCTTAAAGAAGAGGTCTTCAAACTGTGTTCCAAGGAACCCTGGTTCCAGGAGGCTTACTCACGGGTTCCACAAGTTACAATAAAAAAGGGGAAAGAAAATTATAAATGCATATGCAAAATGGATTCATTTTCTCTATGAAGTTTGTGTAACCATAATTTGGTACTAAATAGGGCAATGTTTTGCAAAACTAAATAGTTTTCTAATGGAAAAGGCTCCTTTTTCATTTGGGGGAAAGAAACATGTATAATAAAATGGAGAGAACAACTTTTCAACATATCAACGAATTCGACATTGTAATCTAAATTTAAGCAAGAACAATTCCTAAATTTTAGGTTGAAGTTCATCCAAAACACATAGGATTAATGCTGCGTTGAACAATGGATTTAAGTGAAAAATATTTCTCAACATGAGTGAGTGAGTGAATATTAACGTCCCACTGTTCAACTACACGAGGGCTTTTGGGGACGGACCGAGTAATTTTGAACCATGGTCAAGTGACGCAGACGACACCTGAGCTGGCACCCTCCTCTCCTAACTACCATACCAACGGGAGGACGTTTGAGCTCTCGACAGATTTTACGTGCATCTCGCCCCTACACGGCGGGTCTTCAGTGGTACTGGGATCGAACTCATGAGATGCTAGCCACGATCCGATGCCTAGACCACTTGGCTACCGTGGCCACTCTCAACATGAGTGATTACAAAAACAAATAAAACGCAGGTATGAAAGGTGGGACTGCAAATTATTTCAATAGATTAAGACAGTTTGTGTAAGAAAATGCAAGCACATATCCCAGTTACTAATTATAACGCATGGGTAAGGGATTCTTGGATCACAAACCAATGTTAGTAAAATGTGAATAAACTATATAAAGGGGGAGAAGAAGTATGCATTTTCCAAATGCTATAAAACAGTAATAATCAAAGATAAGCATCACCTCAGGGAGCCGTAAGGTAGATGTGCTCTTAAAGTTTGTGTCTCGCCGACGGAGCCGATAGCATGCGTCGTGTGACTAGTCGGTCAAAATGGCAGCGGAAAATGTTTTTCATGTTCTAGAATTTAGCAATATGTCACAGGAACCCCTTTATTGGATATGAAAACTCTTCATAGATGCTACAGTTGCAGGATGACATTGATAACTTCCTTATCCAATCGACCACCACACTGGTCGGTCAACGTGTGAGATTACTTCGATGAACATCTATCTCTCTCACCGATGGGAGGGAGTTAAGTCCTGACTTAACACTTTGTGATTTCTTGCTGCAGGGTTACGTAAGGGACTAGGTATTCGTTTTCCTGTTGATTTAACGCAGCTGAAGCAGCGCATCAATGGACTTGATTCAGATAACTTTAACGCGCGTTTGGGTGGGAATGGATAACCTACTCAATGTATGTCGTGAGACCAAGAGCTCACACATAGAACATCTGAGACTGATACTAGCAAAATTTTAAATAATCTCATACAATTATGCTACGTAACATAAAATATTTTAAATTGTTCCTGATTTATAGTGCACTGAAACTGAATACTTCTTCATGAGTCACTCTGTATAAAAAACTTGAATTTAACTTTTTTTAGTAACAAATACAATACTTTTTTGTCTTTGCATTAAGTACTTATAACATGTCGATCTACTTTAAATATTATTTTAAGACATTCTAACAGTAGGAGGGAGTTCCCGAAGACACTTTCTAGTTCTAAGGGTTCCGTGAGTCGACAAGGTTTGAAGATCATTGCCTTAAGGGAACAGTGTCTAGAATATCCTCTTCCCCCTTATTTGATAGTTCCTTTGCATTTTGTTGGGTTGAAGCGAATGAGCTATTTTTTCTTGCGTAAGGATATCTGTGTGATGCTCCTACGCGTTTTTTCAGGCTTCCTCTCACACATTCCTTCTACGAGTACCATACGTCGATGTGTGCGATGATCTTACTTTATGCTGTGTGCTAATTTCGTTTTTATTCATTATTCATTTATTTGTTTGTCATCAATAAATTGTGCTGTCTAGAAAGGTATGAAGAACTTATTTTACAAAAAGAAGAACACATTCCGAATCCAGTTTAAGAACATTTAAAAAAAAGGATTCACTTGGTTGACACGTAAACGGCCCCATCTGGCATTATCTTGAATTCGGTGCTAGGCAGATGCGTTTGGTCCGATTTGGCGTCCTTGGTGGTCTCGAAGAAGAGCTGCGGCATCCAGATGTACTCCCGGCATTTCGGAGAGAGGGTGGTCGACATCTTCCTGCCTTTGTACTGCTCCACCTGAAGGCGAGTGTCGTTCCAGATGATGATCACGAAGGTGTGCAGCAGGAAATCCTGAAACAGGGTTCGGAAGATAAAGATGAGCTCGACTCAAAAAGATGCACGTTTAGGGGGAAAGCATTTTGCAGACAGTCTATTTTTTTCTTAAAATGCCTTTTTTTAAATGCATGTGCACAAAAAAACATAACAAAAGCAAAAGACAGAGCTTCGTCAATAAATCACTCAAAATATAAGGATGATAAAAAAAAATCTTAAGAACAGAAAATTTACAAACGAAATTAGAGTTATATTTTGAATTTTTATGTATTAAAATCAATTATATATAATTAGTCGGAGTTTTAAATAGCTGTTAAGTGAAGAAGACGAATCACAATTTTGGGGATAGAATGGGAAAATGTTTTATATTAAAAACACGGTATAAAATACATATCGTCTTGATGATAGTACAAAGGTTTAAAAACAAACTATTCCTAATATTTGAAGAAAATGTTTTTGATGAAATATATTGATTTAGTACAAACCGTTATTAGGACGAGCATAATAAAAGATATACTGGAACGATTTGGTTCTTATGGGTCATAAGAACCAAAGGAATTGCTTTTGCGAGTAGAATTTTGGCGATATTATTAATCTTGTAACGAATGATAATACAGCGCCCTCTTCTGGCCATGTGAACACTTAACCAGTCAGCCTTCCACCTCGGGGAAGAAAGGATGTGCCAATGTCCGCCCGTGCAAACCCCTTAGTATTTGTATAGTATTTTTCCCTGTTTTATGTAATTGTAACCGTGCTCAATTAGAATGTATTACCAATTAAAATTATTTGAGCTAGCCGCCAGAGTTATTCTTGAGTATCGGTTATAAAAATGACGCCCAACTTACGGCCCGAATAATTATTTAATTTTAATATGACTACTAGTCTAACAAAGTTATCTTCAATATTCTGAACTGCTAGTTCATGAAGAAGTTTAAAAAAGTAATTTCTGAAATTGTAGCTACCGGCTACGAAGAAATTTTCGGATTACTAGAAAATTTTTATTTCCTACCGGGAAATTAGAAACTTGGGATTGCATTCATCTTCATGGAGCATCAGCTAAGTTTCTTTTCTTTTGTTTCTGATTCATTTTGATCTTTTATTCAATTTTACTTGTGTTTTTATATTTTATGGTATAAATATATAATAACCATGATTTATTAGTCTATTTTATTTGAATAACTCTTTTCCCTAGTAAGGAAACTCTTTTACTTTTGTTCATTTCCTGTGATTCATGACTATTAGTGTACTTGTTTGGGGAACTTCTTACCCCCACTTCTGACCTTGAATTTTCACTGCTTGTTGAACGAACTAGACGTTTTGTTACTTACCCCCCCCCTTCTGTCTCTCACCCCTTGCCTGGTGAAAATCAGACGTTCTTTTTTTTCCCTTGTTCCTTTTTCTTGGAACTTAGAATACAGCACTCGCTGTTTGCTTTGTAAAATTTGGATATTTTTCACTTTTTCTGTTGACTCTTTTTTTTACTTATGACGTCAGAGCGTCACGGAGATTGATATTTCCTATTTAGTATTAAAATTACATCTGTTTTTTTAAAATTTTATTTTAGTGTTATGAAATTGTGTTTCATTTTTAACTATATTGAAGAATTTTGATCATATATAAAATATATGCGAATTTAAATGAAAGAAATTATTATTTTTTTTTGCTAACAAAAGTATAGTAGAAAAGTATTTTTATTTTTATTCAAAAGATTCATTCATAGGTTTTGTTTCGACTTTGAATTTCATCAGAATTTCTTTTATATGTGAATTATTTTTATTTTCAAAGCTAAAATTTTGCATTCAGTCAAATATCTACAATATTTTAAACAGTATTTTTATTCCTGCAAAGGAGTAGTTTATATGTTGTTTTCGCTAAGTGCATCAGAATTTCTGTTTATCTGAATTTTCATTTTGTTTTTGAAGTTTAGATATTTTGTATCCTGTCAAACATCTGTAATATATATTTTTTAATAGTATTGTGTTCGAATTTCCCATTCTTATTATTTTAGTGATTAGCTGATGCTCAATTATAAAGGTTAACTATTTTAAAACTAAATTAACTGCATTTAATTTGTGGCTGTCGGATTTTATAATTGACCCTTTTTTCCCCTCAAAAGTTAAAAACAATGGCGTATCTTGCTAAAGCGCGCAAAGAGGACTTAAAAACACTAGCTACAGAATTGGGCCTCGAAGTAGGAGAAATAATGAGAATAATAGATTTTAAAAATTTAATCATAACTTCGAAAGACTATGATGAACAGTTTACTAAAACTCTTCTAGAAACAATTATTAACACGAGGGCTCAGGCAGAACGTGAGGAGAAGGAGGAAAATGAATACAAACGAAAACAAGACGAGCTGAATTTAGAACTAGAACGCATGAAGTTAAGCATGACTGCTACTTCTTCAACTAACATTAGTGCTGCCGCAGAGAAAATAAATATCCAGCACCTCATACCCAGATTTGTGGAAACTTCAGACATTTCCACCTATCTAAAAATATTTGAAAGGCAGTGTGAGCAAGTTAACATAGGGGAAGTCGATTATATAACACACCTTCTACCTATGTTACCTATTGATGTTTCCAATATTATCTTGTGGGAACCTAAAGAGAAATTAGGAAATTACCAGCACATTAAGCAAGTGCTGCTCCAAAGATTCAAGTTGAGTGCTGAATCGTTTCGAATTAAGTTCAGTACTCATCAAAAACAACCCGAAGCTCTGTGGAAGGACTTCGCGTACGAGCTAAACAATTACTTAGAAGAATGGCTACATAGCCTAGAAGTGAAAGACTTTAACTCCCTTACGGATTTGGTTCTTACCGATCAGCTTAAGAGAAGAGTTTCGAGGAACGTTAAAGAACCTTTCGTGGATATCTGGGGAGATATTAAAAGCTCATCTGAGCTAGTACAAAAATTAGACGATTATGAAATTGCTCGAGGTAAGACGTCGAAACATAAAGTTTTACCAGCGGTAAGAAGAACGTCTTTCCCCTCAAAAACAAATAAACAACATAGTATAAGAACGGGGGATAAGGCAAAGGAAGCATCAAGAAAACCATTTGGAGGGCATTCGCAATTTGAAAGCCGAACTCCTCTGCCCTGCTATGGATGTGGAAAGCTCGGTTACATCAAGTCAAAATGCCCTGACTGCAATCTTTCAAAGGGCGATCCAGCTCACTTTGGAATTCTGCGAGTTAACAGTCTCTCTCCTTCCAACAGAAATGCTGTACTCAGGATTAGCATAAATGGAGTCTCAGGAACTGCATTTGCGGACAGTGGTGCAAGTCATTCGATTGCAGGAGAAACTCTTTACAGTATCCTTCTGCAACAAGGAGCTGCTTTTGAGAAGACAGCAATATCCCTATCCCTTGCTGATGGAATCGTTACTCAGGTAGAAGTTCTATGCACATTTCAAACCGTCCTTCTGGAAGGCAGAAAGTTTAAAACCTCCTTTATTATTTTGCCTGATGCCAAAAACAACCCCACTCTACTTGGAGTTGACTTTCTCAAAAATGCTGGAATAGTTCTAAATTTCAGAAAGAACTGTTGGACTTTTTGTGACGATTCCCGAAAATCGTACAATTTCGTAACGCCTTACCAGAGTACATCTGTTAATGTACTTCAAGTGGCGATAAAAAACTGTCAATTACGGGAAGAGGAAGGACAAGAACTCCCTGGTTCTCAGCGTGTGGAACTTGATAGCTTGCTTAAAAATCATCACTCTATCTTCGAAGTAGGGGAGAAGCTACTCCATTTATCGAACATAGCATCAACACTGAAAACAACCCACCAATTTCAGTGCCTCCCTACCTTTTGAAGCCAGCCAGGAAGGAGCTGTTGAAGAAAGAGCTAGATTCTCTGCTGCAACAAGGCATCGTAGTAGAATGTGAATCTCCGTACGCCTCTCCCGTTGTTTTGATTCCAAAACCAAGAATTGAAGAGAAACAATATCAGCAAAAGGCCTTCTATGATAAAAGACATCATCCTGGTCCCTTGTATCATCCAGGTGACAATGTCTGGGTAACCCTTCACCCTCTTAGCAATGCTGTCCAGAAGAAAACAGCTAAATTCATGCCTAAAAGATATGGGCCTTATGTTATTGTGACTCAACGCTCTCCGACAACTTATGAAGTGGCAAATCCAAACAACCCACATGAGGTTCTAGGACCTTATCATTCATCTGCTCTTCGTCCATGCATAGACAAGGAAGCCACTCCAGTGATGCCTCTTAGAAAAAGGGGAAGACCCAAGAAAGACAACTCTGCTGGTCTCTGCCTTCCACCTCGGGGAAGAAAGGATGTGCCAATGTCCGCCCGCGCAAACCCCTTAGTATTTGTATAGTATTTTTCCCTGTTTTATGTAATTGTAACTGTGCTCAATTAGAATGTACCACCAATTAAAATTATTTGAGCTAGCCGCCGGAGTTATTCTTGAGTATCGTTTATAATCTACAACTTCTTTTGAACCGTTTCCTCTGCCGTTGGGATCGTAATAAAATCGTCAGTCTAACATTAAAGAAAGCATAAGGCTTCTCAAAAGGAAAACCAATTCATTCCTCGAATATTCCTGTGACATTTCTTACCAACTTCCATTCACATGAGTGTTTGGCCAAAAGAGTTGCCGTGATAAAGTTTTCTGCTATTAAAAAAGCTTATTGCATCAAAGAGGTAAATTTCCAGATTTTCAAGGAAAAAATAGGGAAATTTAGCTAAGAGTATAATAGAATGTTATGAATCTCAAACTAGCTGCTCTTATCATCTAGCCAGAATTTACGTGTTTTCTACATTATATGATCCCTATAACCCCACAATAAGTATCATATATCATACTTTTGGTATAAGCTGTACAAACTAATAAAATAAAGCAAACTGTGGTCTGTAGACCCCCGGGAGTCCCTAGCTCTTTTCTAGGGGTCCATAAAGTACTTTAATTTAATGTTATGATTTCCCTCTTTTGCAGAATTTGGAAGGTCACGTGGAAAAATTGAAAGATGTGCCGTCCTAGACTAGAACACTAAATTGGCCCGAATGAGCGAATTGTTCTAGAACATGTATTTCGATCAAGATTATTAAATCAGTTTTCTATTGTTTGCAACTACATAGCCATTGCTACAACGCAATACTTTCAAAAGATGGAAGAAACACATGAGCGCAGATAAAGAACTGAACTCCTAACTCGCCAATACGATAAGGAATGCATCTCTCTCTCTCTCTCTCTCTCTTTCGACTTCCTGATAGAATTGCGTCTGCTTATGACCTCTAGCATATCTTAGGATTCTTAAGGAAATTTTAAATCACTCAATTCATGGTGTTGGGAGACAGGAAGACGGGGATCAAAAAGCTCTCACGGATGCTAAATAATACCATGATTTAATTTTTCGAGAGTACTAGCACCAAATTGTTATTCAACGGATCTTTTAACATGCCCCGTAATCATTGGCTACGATTTTCTCATCCTAAAAATCTTTCAATTCCAGCCGATATCGAACCAAAACCTTAGGTTTACGAGGTGGGCACGCTACCTCTGAAACCCTGAGCCGACGAACTTATCGAGTTGTTTTTACTACTGTAAAAATCAAACAAACAATTTAAAAAACAGTTGGTCTGATTCGTTATCCTGGCACGAATGAAAATTCAACAACTTCAATAGATAATGTATTAACGACCCAAAGAAAATAAATGAAAGCTTATCGCCCTCTTCAAACACTATGTTTGATTTGAAAATTTTAACGCTCCGTGAAGGAAGGTTATTGGAGTTATAGAATTGTGATTGTATTTTATGTTCACTCTACACGCGGCTTGGTGTGATAGTGCTTTGTGACAAACCATAGACGTAGAACACTGAATAGCAGGAAAATAACAAAAAAATTTTATACTCAATCCTATGAATGAAAACTACCACTGAGGGGTGTCATGGCAACCATTGTCTAAGAAAACATTCCGATAGACTTCTTTGGAGAGATTATTGGCAATTCCATTTGTGAATAAAAATAAACGGAAGGAGATTTGTGCCAAATTATTTAAACCGAATAGATTTCCACACAGAGTTGCACGCAAAGTCTTCGTACGCAACTTCTGAATAGTTTCGATACAGTTAACGGATTTAAACCAGGTTAGTGCCTTTTATGTTTGAAATCGATAGCATTTTAATTTGCTGTTTTCGAAACATGTTGTTTTGGCTGACTTCGAATCTTACTATCGGTTTGCGATTTTAAGCAGAGTGAGAGAGAGAGGTGAAATCTAGTTTTAAAACTTGAAGCCGATAAAAACAAAAACACCTTATGTATTCCTAATAATGTATTTATAAAGATAAACACTTTTCTTTATTGGTAATCTATAAAAAGAACCCGTGAACACTTATTTTTCACATTTAAAATTTCTTTTTCGTATTTAAAAAAAAAATCTTGTATTTTGTTTATATTTCTCTTCAAACGAAAGGTAAAATCGGGAAATAAGATTACTTTTGCTTTCTTCTGAGTTTTTCAAAGCATTTTGATCTGTGTTTTAGTTCATGCAAACTTTTTTAGTCTCCATTATTTTATCTTAAAATACAGTGACACCCGCGATAGATGGGCCTGAGTGATAACCTCATAAGTAGAATTCGCGTAATTGGGGTAGGATTTCGCATATAAATACATTTAAATTATTTTTAGTTAGTGCCAGAGACGAAAGATAAAAATAATTTAGAAAAAAAATGTTTAATAAAATCTTAGATAAAGCACATATAAAATCCTAAGCTGGAGTTATTTTGCTGCAGAAGGTTTTATAAAATCTAAGAAAGTAGTCTGCCAGCTCAATCTTTTTTCCTCTCACAAAATGTACGCGTAGCATGCTAATACTTTTTTTTATTCCTTGTTTTGTTGAAAAAGTATGCTCTTTTTGTTCAAGTTTATATTCTCTAAAATTTGAAACCCTTTTTCACTTAAACTGAGGCCTTTTGTCAAATTCCCCACCGTCATTCGATCTTTTGATTGAACTGGATTTTAAGACTCAGACTTCTTCAATATCTTGTTCTTGCTCGTGCATCCCATCAATTGTCCCATTAATTGTCGGCTCCTGATTGTGGGAATCCAGCAGTTCTTGAACGTCATAACAATTCACTTCTAAATTTAATTGCCTGGCAGATTCTTAAAAATGCACATTATCAATTACACCAGGTTAATTTTTCTCAAACAAAAGACGAATCAATGAGAATCGCGTTACTCCAGGGTCACGAGTCGGGGTCTATCAATTTTCCCTTCTGTTTAGGTTTTCTGTTGTATCATAATATTATTCATAGAAAAACATTAATTTGAAAATTAAGAAGCAAAATGGTAATGATTTCAAGGGTTGTATATAATGTATGGGTAGGCAAGTAGCCGACCACAAAGAGATTTTTCTTTTGTGTCCCGACAAGACAATCAGAAAATCCGCCTTGAATCAAGATTAATAAACAAGCACAATAAATAAATTGAATAAAACCGTCACTATTTTATTTAACATATTTATTATTTTATAATGAATGCAATCATTTTAAACAGGTGGGGCACTCCTGTGTCCTTTGCTCCTGCAATGTGCCAGCAAACCAAAACAAACTGCCCATCCATGGCATAATGCGAATATTTTTTAAAGATTTCCGAAGTCATTAAAAGAGCAAAAAAATTAGGTAGCACTGTTAATGGCAGAGAAAAAATTAAAATTAAGTCGGATAATTCATATCTTGTTTCTTATTTTACTTGACTGACAGAAACATCTAGATCAAGCCCATGAACTCGCATGTTTTTAAACAATGACCTGTGGCAGGACTTGGCTATCAATACAAACAAAGATGTGGGCGTCTTGGGTCCCATTGCATTTCGGGCAAGAAGAGAGGCCCTGTACATGCCATTGTGCGCGAATGTGTCCAGTGTGAAGCCTAGTAAAAATATTCTACGGCTTGTCTTAATCAAAGCAGTACCAGAATGGTTTCCTACATACCACTCATTACTGGGCCAAGAGGAGATGATATTTTGTTTGACCGGGTAGCAATTTCTGAAAAAGTAAAAGGCAACCACCATGTGTATAATCCTTATGGCTGCCCTCTCGGGTCAGACCATCTATAATCTCATTCCCACAGACATTCTCGTGAGATGGTACCCACTGAAAAAGATCTCAACTTCGGCACTCTAGCAATTTAAAAGCCGGACAATACTCGTTGTCGTTTCGTCACCGTGCTTCCACCGTTCAGATTGATGCTGAATACAGCTTCGATATTCAACTACCTGTTTTGACATTTGGTGGCATTGATTGATTATTTATTAACGTGTTCATCTGAATCTGGGGGAGGAGGGAGTGTTTCGTAGTGTGGTACTTTGAAGTAACGCTATGGCTATGGGTGACATATCTCGAAACTTTTAAGTGACAAAGACGACGCCGGAGCTGGTACTCCACTTTCTGTACTTCCACACCACGCCAACTTGAGGACTGTGGATCTCGACAGATCTGATGTCCCTTTAAATGGAGGGTCTTTAGTGGTACCAGGACTTGAACCAACAGCTACGGTAAACGTGATCACTCGACTGCCGTTGCCACCAGCAAATGAATAAAAAGGGGGAAAGGTCGTCGTAAACTGTTATTTTAACGTCTCGTCGCATTAAGCGTGTTGAAATGCTCTTGTGTTCGTTGTTAAACATTGTCACAAGTTCTACATATGCTATTTTCCGACTTTTCTTCAGCTATCCTTGAAAAATTATTTTTCAAAATATTGAGAAATCTGAACCAAAAATATTACAAATATTTGCTCTTTTGCAAACAACTCTCTCTCTCTCTGTATATATATATATATATATATATATATATATATATATTACAAAAACAAACACATTTTTTGCAGGAATACAATTCTTTAATATTTAACTATGCTGTATACCAAAAAAAAAAAAAAACCTCAAGTCTTACAGTAAAATTATGAAACACAGGTGTTCAAAATAATACAAACCCCAACTTTTTTTTAAAAAAACTTTTTTCACATATAAAATTACAGTAAAAAATAACTTAATTAAAAAATTAGTCTTAGTTTTTAGCAAAAAGCATTTATTGAAATTACAAAGAACAAACACAAAAATTTTATAAGAGTATTTCAATTACTCCAAGAGATATTACTGTTACCGACAATTATGTACAAAAATAACTTTCTTTAGAAAATGCAAAATAAATTTTATATTTGCAATAAAACTTTTTAAAGATTTAGGAAGGTATTGAAACTGTTCAGGTTTGTTTGTGGTATATTCCTGAGCCTTAAAAATACTTCAAACTTTTACGTTTTTGGAAGGGCCTCTCTTGTTTTTTTTTTACGAGACAGTTACTTATTGGATTTAGAATGCCTCGTTGAATCAACAATTCTCATATAGTTGATGTACAAAAAATATCCATTCATTTCAAGCCATAATTTCATTCCTAACTTTTGAAATAGAGGTAATTGACCAACAAACCCAAAATTAAAAAGTATTATTGCAATATAAATCCCGAAGCAGAATGTTTGTAACTCAACAAGGTCTCTTTCAGCATTATACTCCACACAACAGTATTAAAACCTTCGTTGCAGTTCTGACTTTTCCCGTGAAGACATTTTCTTAAGAATTTTTTGTCACAAAGATCCACTAAGTCTTTTTAATAGAAATAATAACTGAATTTGGAAGATCCATTGATTTTATCTCTCAACGTATATCCAGCAAATTTTGCTCTCAGAAAATCTCTTCTTTTTTTATCACACTGATCTTGTTTTTAGCATGACAACTTTAATTTACTAAAAAGCAACACTATTACTCTTTAAAAAGTATTAATGAAAAAGATATAAAGAGCTCTGATTTTGAACGCGAGTGATAAAAAGATAGCAACTCGTTTAAATCAAAACAAACATTGCAATCAGTTAACTATTGCATATTTGAAAGCGAAATATGTATATTAAAACATTTATAAATTGAAATAAAGTTTACTAAACAAGAAAATAATTCGTTAAAATATTCTAAATGAATAAAAGTCGTATTTTGGGTTAAAAATCAACCGAAAACTCACGCTTCCTGTTTCGGATTTAAATTTCTGGTTTCGATTTGGGCTATGCCAAACAAAAACAGCTGTAATTTTTTTTCTAATTGTCTCAGATTTAAAACTAAGATATTTTTTGAAAACTTATTAAAAAGGCTACAAAAATAAACTAAAAATAAATTTCGATTTTTTGAAAATGAAAATGATGATTTTAAACCAGTCGGATACCTTAAAAGATCGACGGTTCCAAGAATCAATTACTAAAAATGCTACAAGTACACTTCATGTCCATAAATAAAGAATAATGAAATTCAGGCAAAGAAAGAGACAGAAGCAAAACAAATTTGCCTTATTTGTAAAGTCAAACAAAAGGTAAAGAGCAAAAAAGATGCTATATGTTTGACATAATTAATAAAAATTGCGATTTTTACTCCCTGGAGCAAATTTCAAAAAAGAACCTATTTACAAAAAACTGTATAACATGGTTAGTATCATGGTTAATACGGAGTATGTCTCCCGGACGATGCAATACAGGCCTTAAAACGCCTACGCATGCTGAGTATCAAATTATCAATCTGATCATGGGGAATATTACACCACTCATCAAGCAATGCCCTCCGAAGTTCCGGTTACAAGTGGGAGGGGTTGACGGGCTGCAATTCGTCGGCCAAGCATATCCCACACATGCTCTATTGGATTCAAGTCCGGTGAGTATGCTGGTCAATCCATACGGGTGATATCCTCCGATTGAAGGAATTCGTCTACAATGTTTGCACGGTGAGGACGGGCGTTGTCATCCATAAACAGAAATTCAGCACCGATGGCGCCTCGAAACAAACGTAAATGTTGTTCCAGAATGACATCCCGATAGATGTGGCCTGTCATCGTTACACTCTGAACATGCAGGTCAGTTCTGGAACCAAGAATATTTCCTCCCCAAACGAGCCATCCGGCACCACCGTAACGGTGTCGTTTAATGGTGTTCTCTTGGTGGTAACGGGTACCTGGCGCTCTCCATAGGAAAGTCCGGCGAGAATCAGACTGCAAAATAAACCTTGACTCGTCGGAAAACATCACACAAGACCACTGTTGCGGTGTCCACAATGCATGCTCTCTACTCCAGGTTAATCACAGGCGACAGTGAGTTGCGGTAAAAGGAACAGATCTGACAGGCCTACGAGCATATAGACCAATGTGCCCTAAGCGTCTGTACACGGTCTGCCTTGAAACTGTCGTACCGGTAGCTGAAGAGAGCGGACGAGATAGGTCTGATGCTGTGCTCCGTCTGTTTCTTTTGGCAGTAACTGCCAAATACCGGCCCTCATTCGGCGTTGTAACTCGAGGGCGACCTGGGCTGTAACATCTACTCACATTACCATCATCTTGGAATCGTTGCCAAAGCCTTGAGATGACATTCTGGGCGATTCCAAGTTCCTCGGGCAGTTCCAGCTGGGTACGTCCACATTCCAGTCGTCCGATAATTCTACCACGTAAAAATCATCCAAATGCTTCCTTTGTGCCATAACTATGCGGTTATTGCACTGAAAGGCTTTTAAAGAGCTTGTGAACAATTTTACTTCTTTGCCACCATTCCTTATATACCCCTCTCTTACACTCTCGTCATTGTGACGTACTATCCGCGCCATCTGGTGGTTACCTGTAATTTGCATATTCTTCTACGAGATGTGTGTGATAATTCTACAGGTGAAATTTTTATTTTAGAGTTCAGTTTATGGGTGATTCTGAATTATCCGTAATTTATGGTCATGAGTGTAGTTCTCCAGGCAATACTGAAGCATTGCTGAAGTGATTTGCTCTAGGCTGCTTACGTCACACGAGTTAAGGGGGTTCACCCACGTAATAAGTTCAAAAAATAAAAAAATAAATTTTTTTCGCTTAAATTGTTTTTTTAACATGTCTAGAATACGGTGATAAAGTGATTATTTTAAATTTCGAAGTCGTTGCAATGAAGCAAATGTTAGAAGAGCAGCCGTTTCGAGCACTGAGTTGTCAGTCGAAGGCTGGGCCTATTGAGTACAATTGGCTTGATACCATTGACCCATCTATCCAAATATACGTTCATACAAGTATAGACAAGTTTGTACAGGTTTAAAAGGAAGCATTGAATTGTTTTAGTCTTCGCCAACAGGCATCGCCGATTGAGGGTAAGTTAAGAATTTCCTTGTTTTAAACGGACTTGTAACTTTAAACGCGTTTTTATCAAAACTGTGCTTTTCAAACTTTCCTCCATCATACCTCTAGAACGGTTTGACCGAATGACTTCAAATTTGTAGAGTAGACTCAGCACATATACACGCACCAAATGGATTAGGAATTTTTCAAAATTCACGATATTTCTATTTTTTATAGCAAAAACATAACTAAATACCCATGAAATTCGAAACTTTTTCTTCAGAGGTCTACCAAAAATCCTTTTGATATTTTCAATTGAGTATAGTCCATTTTGTATATTTAAGCTTATAGATTAAAACGCCGTTAAATTTTTTTAAATTTCAGATAAGCCAATCAGCCGAAATCGTGGAGGAACTACTTGTTCATTTTTCTTTAGGCGGGTGTGCTCAGAGCTCTATAATTCATGTTCTATTGGATATTTTTGGCTAAATATTTATACATACTCTTAAAATACATATAAATAAATGATTAAAAAAACTTAAAGTTCTATCTTTTTACTGGTCGTTAAAAAAATTCTCTAAAGATGCTTAAAAAACTGGCCGTCACATGGTGAACCCCTTAAATAAAGTATTTCTCCATTGGTTGCCTGCACATGTTGACATTACAGTAAATGTAAATGCTACGAAAGAGACTAGAAATATGAATAAGGAAAACATTGTCAATGTTACCTTAATAGACGCCAATCCTGTCGCAAATTTCAAATTGAGAGGTAAGTCAATTCCTGTAAATCATCAACTGTGTAGTATAAATGGGGACCGCCTTATAGCAAAGACCATTGCTAGGCTAAGAACAGAAGGATTACAGAGGTTGTTCCTTATTACAGAAAAATGAAAATCAATAGGGATGGTAGAATAACTTTTGGGAATTGTGATAAAAATGCTTAGATACAAATCTAACAACTGCTTTATTACTGCCCAGTTACTCTTGATGCTCTTCAAGAAATATAGGTTATGTTTTCTTCAACACACCTCTATATAGATAATATTGAACAGATTGCCAGAACAGTCACCTGGGACTTTGGGACTGTCTGATTTGGGCCCACCATGGACGTGACATCATCATCCTCACAACAGGTTTTTATACTGCTTAGCCACTTCTCAAACCAATTTTAGGCCATTCAGCGACTTTTGAATCGTTTTCTTTGATTGATGCAGGTCAATAATTTGACAATTTTTAATTCAGAAATATTTCTTTACAGACAAAATTCCTACAAAATTGTTACAAAAATTATCATTTGTGCAGTTCTTCAACCTTATTCAAAAGGATAAAGCAGCGGTAGCTTGCAAATTGCTACATTACCAAGCTAATCAGGATCTCTTACATACTGGATGAGCTAAAAGTTCGTTTAAACTTTAAAAATTCATAAAAAAGGGAAGACATTGTGGAAAGAAGTACAGAGTTTACGAGGTGTTCACAGGGAAGTCGCATTTCTTAGCAGCGAAAATACTTTTAATCGTACTCGTATTCAATAAAAAAAGGTGGACTGTCTGTATAGTAAGCTTCATTCAGACAGTAGCACCTCCATACCATGCCAATCCACTAAAATGAATCCTATCGATTACCTCTGGAGAGTGATTGAGCAAGGTTGCAAGATCGCATGGCTACCATGTTCAGCCGACCTCACTCAGGTCGACTTCTGGTTGTGGGGTCCTTTGAAATCACTTGTTCACCATTTATCGCTACCAACATTGACCGAACCCAAAAATTCTTTCTGTTGCGAGTTTTTTGTAACTTATTCCGAAGTGCTGCATTCAGCTACAGTCGTTGTGAGCTTTCTTACTTATGTCTGACAATGTTTTGGAGGTCATGTTGAACAATTGTTATGGTTTTGTAGTTGCTAATGCCACTTGTTTGACGGTGTCAGATCGAAGCCCACGATATTCATCATGGCAAAGGGCTAGATTGTACGCTTACCGCTATCAGCTGCTTTCAGCCCCATGCAGGTGACAGTACAATTTGGTTCGCTTCCACCCCAATTTTAAGGGAGAGCACCCTAGGTGTGGTTAGTAGCACAATTATTCTTGCAAGAATAAATGAAGGGAGCATGCTCTTGTAATGTACATTGTGTTTCAAATTGTCAGCGCCCTCTACTAGTGATATTTTTAACTAAAAGTGTTTTTTTTTCATTAAAAAAAATCAAATTTACTTCCTTGAAAACCGCATTTCTTTATCATCCTTGCTTCATTCTTTTATCAATTTTTAAAGTTCGAACTAATTTTTGGCTCACCCGGCAGTTGCACATTAATTTCACTCGGCGACATTTTTTGGCGAGGTACTGTATAAAAGCCCGCCAAAGTATGTGTTCGGTGTTCTGGACATAATTGTGTAGTGGCGCCCCAAAGCAATAAATAATTTTTGTAGTAAGAGTGTGCAGTAATAAGTGCAAAGAGAGACAGAAAAATAACGAGCGTACACATAAAAAGTTTGTTCTGCCATCTCTGGTCTCTGCTTTCGAATTCAGTGTTCTGAATTCTTATAAAATAATGAATTTAGAACTAGTGGAGATCAGTTTTATAGAATTTTCAGAACATGATCTAAAACAGAAGCATATATCCCATATCTTCAATTCAAAGACATCTGAACTATTTTTATGCAGTTTGTTCTACTGCTCTGAGACTGCTCTAAATAATGAGGGGCTCGGGTAGCCTAGTGGTTCAAGGTCAGGTACTCGTGGCCGACGTGTCATGAGTTCGAGCCTAATTTCGCTGAAGACCTGCCATGCAGAAGGGGACACTGTACGTTATATATATCGAGGCTCAAGCGTCCTCCCGTTGGTGTGGTGTGGAAGTTATGAGAGGGGATCCAGATAAGTTATCACCTCGTCACTCAAATGAACTTATCTTAAATACACTTGCGTAGCGAGTTCTGAATGAACCCTGCATCAAAATTCTTTTGAGGCCCCTTTTTAGATATGAGAGCCCTGTTTGTGGGATTATAGTAACACATGTTGGGGCCCCGTATCATGAATACGGCGGTAGCTACGCGCCCCTGCTTAAGTACAATATTAAGAAACGCCCCCAAAAATGTACCAAAACAGGTTTGAAAATAATATTTATTTAAAATTGTGTTCAGGAAACCATTATTTTTCGTGATTATCATATATTAGGAGCTTTTCACGCAAACCCCCCAACGATTAAAAAATAAAACCCTCAAATAAACAACTTGATCATAAATTCAAATAACTAGTAAATTATTTACAAACAATGCATTCTAAACAAAAATGAGTTTGTTGACTTTTATCTACATGACACTAATTAAAAAAACATTGCGTACATCTGGAGTTTATAGATGAAAATAAAATTTCTTACCATGTTTGCTTGGTTGATATCTCCAAAATCTAGTATTTGAACCCACGTGAAAATTTTGGTAGATTTCCCTACGAAAAAAAAGCTAAAAATAATAACTATTCGATAAAAAAAATTATTATTCATTTTTTATTCAATCAATTAAATCAATATTACATTACTCATAAGCTTTTGCAAGAGCATTGTTGTCTTAAAAATAAAAATGCAAATCATTATTTTTATTTTTAAGACAACAATGACGTAAAATATGAGGGTGGATCAAATAAAAAAAAGAGACTTTTTAAAAATATCTTATCTGAAATATATTATTTACCGATATAGCACGAAATAAATTTTTTTTTATACATCCTCAAAGACCAACTAACTTTAATGCAGCTGCGCATGGTTGCGAACTCGTGACCGGTGTTGTTTCTTTCTGGTGATGGTCGTGGTAGCCCAGTGGTCAAGGTCGTGGCCGACGGTGAGTTTGATTCTAGTACATGTGAAGACGCGCCGTGTAGGCCGATGCACGTTAAATTTGTAGAAGCTCAAGGGTCATTCTTTTGGTGTGGAAGTTAGCAGGGGGGGTGCCAGAACAGGTGACGTCTTCGTCATTTGACCTTGATTCAAAATGACAAGGTCCGTCTCCAACAGCCCTCGTAAAGCCTTAAAGTTAGATCGTAGGTACATATCGTATCTCTCTGTCTCTCGAAGTTGGTTTATGGAAATAGGTTTTGTAGATCTATACTCTACTATGTTATTCTTAGATGCAGTCTAGTGAAGACGTATTAGATCCTGATATTTATTTCGTGAGCAGGGCAAGTCATGACTTTTTTATATTTAAATAACCACCGCTGGGTGGTGTCGTTGGTTGGCCATTAGCCTCGGACACCCAAGCTTGCGGGTTCGACCCGGCCCAAATTAATGGATTTTTGTGATGCCAAAAAGTCGACAGTATCCATGTCGTACGATTATGCGACATGTTAAAGTCCCTAGAGTGTCTGTTTGGCTTGGGTGCTTTTAGTAAAATTTCATTCCTAGAATAATTTTGCACTGTCAAAGCTCAAATTTAAATTGTGGCAATTGGTATCCACCTATAGGGTGCCACACTAAAAAGTGATACCAGCTTCTTGAGAATGTACTTCAATGATAATTATTAATCAGCAGTCCCATCTGAAGAAAAATATATCTTTAAGAAACCGACGCGGATTTCATTTGGAGAGTGTCGAACCCAGTTATGGAGAAAAATAGTCAGCTCGCGAATCAATAGTCAAGTCGAAACTCACTTCTGTTGCACATCTCGAGCAAAGCTTTTTGTAAATTAATTAGTTGAGTTAAAAAGAGCCATTTATAGTTCTTTAATTAGTTTCTCTTCCTGAGGGGGGCTGCAATCCTCTCCTTCTCGTCTTTGTCACTCAACCATGATTGAAAATAACGAATTTCATCGACTCGTGTTGCTTCGGAGTCAGTGATATAATGTACACCCCGGAATCCCCCATCGGGGGGAGGGGAGGGGGGTTTAAAACCTGACTTTGCAGGGGTCCCTAATATTCTTCGTTACGCCATTATTTGGAGTGCAATGTTAATCAATATTAAACTTATTCTATATATATATATATATATATATATATATATATATATATATATAAGCATAACAACATCAATAAAAACACACATAGTTTAGTTCTCACATAACTTATCAAAAACATCTTAAAGGATGCATAAAAATCATTTTAAAAAAGTTAAGAATTGTTTTATTTTATTTTCTTAAAGAAACATAACCTATTTGTACTCGAATAAATTATACGTGTTTTCGTTTATTTGAAACGTTCAGAGAGGTTTTGCATACTTTAAAAATGCGTGAAATAAGTCTGAAAGTTTCACTCTAAAATTAACAGAAAAAGTACTTACAAATTCAGTTCGTTAAAAAATCTATATCAAGCAAAAGTTTCAAATGCAGCTCCATTATTCGCATAATCGCGTAAAAAGGAAAAAGTATAAGTAAATTTATTATTTTTTATAAATGAAAAAAATGAGTCCCCTTTGTTGAATGTGAACACAATTTATTCAAATGAAACCTTTGAATGGCGTGCAGGTATTCATTCAGAATTATAAAAAAAAAACCATAAATATATTCTGACATCGACAATTCTATCTGTCCTGTGCTTCATAAATTTGTTTATACTAAACTCCGCATTGTGTGCTATACATTGTAATACACAAATACCCTTCGCATGTGTTTTTATATAAATAGTATTAGAAAAAAAAACATTTGCGTAACAATTTTACTAAATATTTCAGTCTTGAAAACGTACAGAAGAGACCCATAATGACTGTCCAAAAGAAGCTTTACCAATGGCATTGCACTCCCTTCCCCCTCCCCTCATTATGGGGGAAAGAGCCTTCAAACAGCTTTATGTGTTCGGACACGGAAGACTATCCTTCAGCGAGCGTGTCATTACAATGACATCGATTTTAAGCGACATAAACAACTTCCCTTTTTGATAAATGTTGTCATTCCTCCCTAAAATAAACACAATTTACCCCAAATGACTCGAATGAGGCGTGAAAATTTGTTATTTTTTATGCTGCACAACGCATTCTATTTCTTCTCCCCCCCCCCCGTCCTTTTTCTCAATTATGTCTACAGGAATAAAGTCCACTTTTAATTTTGTAATTGTTTTCGAGAATACTATATTATTGTTCGGATTTGATTTAAATTTAATCAAGCTGCATGAGTGAGAGAGTGAACCCCGCACTATAAAGCAACATGAGGGCTAATGGGGTGACACTTCGTAATTTTGATTGGTGACGAGGATGGGTACTTGAGCTGGTTGAGACATTTCCAAAATACTGCATCATACCAACCAGAACTTTGAACCATGTCAGATATAACGTGTGTCAGCCTCTCTACATGGCAGGCTCGAACTCGTAACACGCCGGCCTCTAGTACGTGGTTATAACCACTAGGCGGCTGCTGCGACCGCTTTGAAGCTGTAGGATAGCTCTTGGCCACGGACTTTGTAATTTTGAACCTCGGTTAAGTGAGGAGGATAAAACTTGAGTTAGTATCACACCTTATCACAAAGTGAGGACTTTCAGCCACGATAGATTTAACGTGCAGCAGTGTTTATACACAATGTCTTGAGTAGCACCAGCACTCGAATCCAACGCCGGCCCCGAGTTAACGACTACCGTGGTAATCAGCTGCCTGTAGAATGACAATTGCTATTTTTAATCATAATGGAACAGCAAACTCTAAAAAATGTATCAATAATCAAGTTACTTATTTATTTGCATTCAAACCTTTTACATATTAGAATTTTTAAAAAAATTTTTTTTTCCTTTTCTTAAGCTGGAAGTTAATATGAAAAAGTTAGTATGTATTTTTTTAAACCTCATATACAAGGGGACTCGATACCATACCGAGAAACTTGCAGGGTGTGTAGGGGGAACACAGACATCACATAAGAATATAGGGTTACAAATGCCGTTGCTGTGGGTTATGATGCAAAGAAGCAGAGAAAAAGAAGAGAAATAGCAACACATTTATGGGACAGAAAACATTTTACTGAACGTTTTTACTACAACAGGTGCTCGAAATTAAGGCCAAAAGTCCCCTGGCAAGCCTGACAGTGGATCTGCACAGAATTCCCTACGTTCTGGAAGATTTCTGACATGTTACGTTCCTTCAACTGATGGAATGAGTGTCTCACAAAAAAAAGCTATTTTTTTAAGGATCCAGTCTCACAAACCTTCTGTTCACACTTTCGAAGGCCGTGTGATGTGGAACACGACTGTTCGGGTAACATTCCTGGTACAACCACCAAGCAACGTGCCCGCTACAACCCGCATCTCTATACACTAACAGCATGTCGAGCAGTTCCTCGTTTGAATATATAAGTTCATCCTACTATATCTCGAGAAACGGATCGCAAATGACAACTTCTAGCTGGATTGGTGTTCACGTGACTTTCCGTTCAGCACCATCTACCGCAAGACTGCCGGGAGGAATATTCCAGAACGTCAGAAATTCCATGCAGCTAAACTATCAGACGACTTCTGGTCCTAATTTCAAACATCTGTTGTAGCACAACCACTTACAACAATTTTTTCTGCCCCATTAATCTGTCTTCTTTTCTTTACACTTTGTATTGTTATGAAAACTCATATAATTTAAGAAATATATTTAAGAAAATCACTTGACTGTGAAATTTTAACACAAGAAAATGAAAAATGGCTGATAAAACTTACCCTCTTTGGATGATGGCTTATGAATGGCATAATCTGGGGGCAGCAAGTTTCTACATATTTGGCCCGGCTGCATGCTGAAAGGAATGGCGGAATATTTTAATTTTCTTTCATTGGAACAATAAACTTTCAGAAAAATAAACTAGTAACCTACTCAAGAAGCTAACTTTATTTTAAAATGGCAATGCTACAAATTTACTTCCCTGAAATTAAACTCTTCCACAAGGGTTACAAAAATATATTCAAAGAGACGAAAAAGAAAGCAAGAAAAGGCGTATTAAGAAGGATTTCATCCAAACTAATGAAAGTGGTCCATGTAAAACACACAATTATTAATTTTTTCAAGAAAAATTTGTACAGTCGGACACCGAGTTAACGAATCCATCGAGACCGAACATTTATTCCTTAATTCGGGGTTATGCGTTCTATCGGGGTCGAAACAAAATACAAATTTTTTGCACTTATTTTTGGCTATAATAAGCAAATGTGTACACAAAAAAAGTGTCGTTTGTTAGAAATTACTCACTTTTTATTCAGTTGCTAAAAATACTCTTAGTGAATTGTTGATCGGATAATAGTGAGTGGTTGTTATTTGGCAAACCTGACTCAAAAAAAGTTCTTTTTCGACGTAGAGAAAAAAATATTATATCCTGCTGCATAAGGTATATTTCCAAGCAACTGTGGTACTTTGAATGACTTTCTCATTTTCGAGGCATCGGAATGTTATTAAATTCGTGGAAATTCCCTCTGATTTGTTTTTACTTAAAGTATCAGAAGCATAGGACCAACCACACACATTTTAAATAGCAATATAAGTCTATACACAGATAATAAATTACTCCCTTTATTACTCGGTTCTTCTTGTACACGATTTTGAATAACATGGTTCATAAATATACTTTTTTACACGAACTTTTCGTTCTAGCACAAATTCCAAATAATTTTTTTAAATTCTAATTTCGACACTGTAATCAGAAGACGGTCGGCTTATGCCCCGGCATGTGTAAGTGACTTAGTCTACTTCATATGGCTAAAACGGGGAATACCCGAATTTTACAATTACTTTTATCTTTATTTTGTTGTACTTGAACGTGGACTCAACGTTTTTCGTTCTTCAGTATAATTGTATGTTGTGCAAATGTGTTCAGTTCGTAGGATGCAATAAATAATTTCAATCAATAATGCTCTTAAAGTTCATGTTCAAATTAAAGTTTTCATTTAATTCCGATGGGAAAATTTCCAGTATAATTTACTTCTTAAAAAAGTAATATTATAGGAATCATGGTTTCAACGGATACAAGATCCGAGTACCTGAAGAGCAGCAGTGCCAAATGACATCATTCACGTCAGGTTCGAGTTGGGACACCTCAGTTCACTGAAGATAGGTGAAATTCAGCTATTAACAACTGATTTAATTCGCGAGAGCTTGAAGTTTACCACAACATTTTCTTACGCATGATCCTGGCATATAGAGCGCGTATTAAAATTTTAAAGTAATCTTAAGTTTTGTGTTGCTTGATTATATTGAGAAACTAAAAGAACTCTCGCTAATAACACACTTTGTAACAACAACAACAGCGACAAAAAAAGAGGCCATTAATAACAAACGAAATTTTTCATTTGCATCAAAGCCGATAGACATATCTGACAATCTATTGATAATATCATTTTTGATCCAGTTCGTAGTAAACATTCACGCTTGTTATCAAGTAGCGATGAATAGCTGTTAGTAGTTCTATTCCTAATTTCTGTTTCAATTTTTATACAAGAAAATGTAAACTTATTGTACACAGATACTGATTCATTAAGTTTAGAAATATGGACTGAAGATGTTTACGATGATTTGGCTAATAAATTCGAAAATCTAGTAGACTTTTCCAATTATAATGCATCTCATCGGTATTATTCGAAAAAATATCAATCCTTATTGGGATATCTAAAGGATGGAACCAAAGGTATTCCTATAACGGAATTTTGTGCCCTACGACCAAAGATGTATTCTTATATATTTGGAAAAGAAAATAAGAAAACTGCAAAAGGAACTAAGAAAACTGTTGTGCAAAATATTTTACACCATGATATGTGTTTAAATGTATTAAAAAACGATCACTTGATAAAAAGTAAGCAATCAAGCATAATTTCAAAAAATCACATCATATCAACAATAAAACAAAACAAAATAAGCTTAAGTAGTTTCTACGATAAAATGTATTTGGTTAACCAATTTGAATGTTTAGCCTACGGAAATGTTTCTATTGAAATGTAAATTCATAGTGCTTGTATCTTCTTTTGTTTATTATATGTAATACAATATTTATTGTAATAAGTTAGTTTATGAAATAAAAATAGTTTACTATATGCGTGTCTGTGTTATTTGTCTCGGGTCTCTCACTCTGATTTTGCACAAACAACACTAATATTGAGGGAATAACATTTTCTTTTTTTACAAACTATATCATGCAAATACGAAAAGCTTGTAATACTATTATATTAGTAATTATATTAAAAATTTCTTTAAACAAATTTCTAACATAACTTAAAGTTAATTTCGAATACAAGTTCTTTTTTTAAAAAAAAATAAAATATTATTTTTAATAATTTATTTTTAAAGGAATTATTCTTTAAGCAAAGCACCGCGTATTGAAGGAATCAAAAGCATGTAATACCATATATTACGATATTTTGAAACAAAATTCTGACATAACTTAAAATTAATTCGAATACAACAAATTCTGTTTTTAAAAGTAAAATGTGATTTTTAATCGTTTATTTTTAAAGGAATTTTTCTTTAAGCAAAGCACAGTCTATTGAAGGCATTTGAAAACATTTTTAAAGTTAGTTTGAAATCAATTAATTTTTTAATCCAGCTACCAACAAAAAATTTTTCGATAGTGTTTAGTCCAGATACCAACAATATATACTACTGAGGTTCCAGAGCTCAGGTGTCGTCCTCGTCACTTGACCATGGTTCAGAATTACGAGGTCCATCACCAATAGCCTCGAGCAGCCTTACAGTGTGACACTTTAATTCTCCCTCAACAAAATAAAAATCTATTTTTTCAAAGAAATTTCCAATTTTTGAAATAATGTTTCAAAAATGGAAAAAAAGCCAACAGTTAAATGCAAATTTTAATGGGTGATATTAGCATTATTTTTCAAAATTTAAAATGTTATAAATTATTAAAATTTAAGATATTATACCGTTACACACGCGTGTAGTTGGGAATTTTCACTCTTTAATACCTTAATTATAAGTTGACTGTTTTAAAATTTCAGCAGAATAAAAAGTTTATAATATTAGTCGACTTTCAAATTATTTTTCATGCTCAAAGCGTGACGAGCCACTATAAAAAAGAAATAAAAAACGCAAAATTTTAGAATGGGAAAAAGAGATCTTTATTATAATGATAATTACCTTTCGCAGTCTTTCCAGCTGCAAAACAAAATACTCAACATGAATACCTCCAATCCCTTGCGCATGCTTAAGAACGAAGCCGCACTTCTTTAAAACATGAGTTAGGACACAGTTGCTGTCAAAAGGTGGACACCGAATGACTGGGGAACCCCACAAAAGCACGTGGAACTGCATCAAGACGTTTCGAAAGGTCGCCCAATCCTTTTTCCCCCCGCTTAATGTTTATTTTTTTATAATAACAATCTCTCTCTGCGCACGCGAATCTACATTATCCCCAATTTTCTCTGAGACATAACGGGCTCGCAGTCTATTGGTTGCTGCGGTGACGAAGAGGCATCAATAGTTTGAACAATGCGATCCTTCGGTAATATAATCACGCCGAAACAGGGGTGCAGCCAGAATCAGAATTAAAGTAAGGCACGTAAAGTGACTTTAAATCCAAATATTTTATGACAAAATCGATAGTTCGAAATATTTTTTTTGAATGACGGGGAAGAAAATTGTTGTCCCCCCCCTATTTTCAACATAAATTTTCCACATTGATTTGTTTTTTGCAGAATACTCGGCATTTTTAAAACTTCAGGAAATGTTACAATAAATGCGTCTTCGGCATAGATTTAGAATAAGCCTAAACTGAAAAATATAGAGCATAAAGTTAGAGGTCAGACAGTCCAAAAAACTATTAACTTTATTATTTACTAGCCGTTACCCGCCCGCTTTGCTGGTTATTTCATAATGTTGTGTGAATATATGCTATATATACATAAATTATTAATATCTAAGTCCTAACATTAAGCGATCGATTGTTATAGCTCTCAACCTTTGGTTGGAAAAAAAAAAAGACAGGACTTTTAAATAATAATTTCTAAACCTGAAGTATAACTATCTTCTACGCTTCCGTAACCCGCTCCCATAAAGTGGATTTTCGTAAAAAAAAAAACATTTTTAGAGTCTCTACTCAACAAAATAAACATGCTTGCCAAATTTAAAGTCTAAATCTAGTAGTTCAAAAAAAAATGTGAACTATTATATTTAGATTTGATTTTGATAGCCCCTTTGAGAGTCAATTTTTGTAGGACCCGTTCTTTGCGGGTTTCAGTTCAACAAAAGAAACATGCAAAGCAAATTTCGTTACTGTAGGTTTAGTAGCTCAAAAACGGGAATATTCTTTTTATCTTTACGACCCAGTAATTCCCCACTTCCCCTCCCCCATAGCAGTCAATTTTCGTAAAATCCGTTCTTAGTGGATTTCTATTCAGCAGAAGAAACATGCTTACCAAATGTTAAGTATGAGTGTAAAGCTGTTCAAAAACAAACATTTTTATCTCTAACGCCCCTTAACCCCTCTCAACCCTTCTTTTAGGGGAGGATTTTCACAAAACCCATTCTTAGAGGAACTCTAGTCCATGAAAGGAACATGCCTACAAGATTTCAATCTGTTGGTCTAAAAATTGAAAAGTGGGAATATATTATCTCCACCCCTCCCCTCTTCTCCTTTCAACCCACCTTATGGTTCGACTTCTGAAGAACCTCTTTCGTAGCGTATCTTTATTTCATGAAAAGAACCTGTCTATCAAATTTCAAGTCTGTAGGTCTCATTGTTCAAAACTGGGAATATTTATTTATCACGACACCTAACCCTTGCAACCCCCTTTGGGGGTCGATTTTCGTAAATCCTGTTCTTAGCAGATCTCTACTCCATGAAAAGAGTATTCCAGCCAATTTTTAAGTCTAATACAGGGTCCGGCATATTAACCCCTCCCCTGTTTCAAAAGGCAGTTACAAACAAACAAAACAAGATACAGAGAAAAATCTTTTATTAGTGAACAACAAGTACGATGTCATTTTACATTAATTGGTTTTAAAAATTATGCCCGCTAATGTCATCCTACAATGGTGAGACATTGACGAAGTCTTTCCCGAAAGTTGTCTCTAGTTTTTCGTGTAATTGCAGGTGGAAAGGCAGCCACTGTCTGGGGGATTGCCTCCTTTAGTGCCTGCAGGGTTGTTGGACGATGTTTGTACACTTGAGGGCTTTCTGCTGCCCAGTAGAGAAAACTTTGTTTATTCATAGACTGGGGCGTAGCTAGGTACACTGAAAGGCCCTGGTGCAAAAACAAAAATAAGGGCCCTTTCTTGGTTGGGTTTTATCAAGTAAAAATATGTGAATACTTTAAATATACAAAGCTACTTTACCAACAGCTCTTTACCGTGCTCTGCAGAACAATGGAAAGCAAAGCTGGTATTACCATCCTGCATGAGTTTCCTTGTGGGAGCTTTAGCGATTTCCCAGGTTCTATTTGACACCACAACACACCTCTTTCAGAACAGCTGTGAAGATTTTAGGAAGTGTAAGACGAGAAGTAACGTAACAGATAGTGAAAAATTAAACAATAACAAACAAGATTACAAACTATAATACAGGTATTAGGGAATAAAACGATATAGACAAAGAATAAAAGGTTTATTACATAAGGGTTACATTTACCTATGAATAATTAGGTTTATAATATTTTCCTAGCTTTAGTTTTCACCAAAGTTTCAATAATTTCTGTTAAACCCAACCTTGATCGACTTTGTTTTCTACTGATATTAGATATAAGTGCTAGAGTCGAGCTTGTGACTCACACCATTTCTTAAATCATTTTTAATTTGCTAAATGACCTTTCAGCTGCTGCAGAAGTGACAGGTATTGTAACATTGCTGTAAATACTTCTGTTATGTCGCATTCATATTTGCTCATTATTTCTTTATATAATTGTTGAACAGTCCATGCCTGGGTTATTTTAGAGAGAACAATGTGGAAAATATTAAGAAATTGAAGGGAAAGGTTTGTGCGTATTATATCGGAATACTTATTATGGATATCATCACACTTTTGTAACAAAGTTATTTCATCTACTTCTAGTAAAAATATTGGTCTTACAAAATTGAATATTTGACAGACTACACTCATACCAGTAAAACGTGTATTTAATTTAGCTACTATTGTGTTTAGTTACTTATTGAAAATACTAATTTTAAATATTTCTTCCCAGTTTCGAAATAGATGTTTAGAAAATATTTCATCAAGATGTTTTTTAATGTTCCTTTGCCTTTTTTCTTGACAATGGGAATCTATACAATATTTTCATTGAGTTTCACTTGAATAATTCGAAATTGTGTCTATAAATTTGCAACTTTGCTTTTGTCTCTGCAAAAGCTCTACTTGCCTCGTCCAAATCGATATCGCACTTTTGTAAAATTTTGGATGCATAATTAATATTATTCAATAAACGGTGCAGGAATTCGCAAACCAACATGAAGTTTAGCGTTTTTGTTTTAATGTATATATAATCTGTGCTTCCTCGCGCTTATCCTTATTGGGGTTCTTGAGAACTAATTCTGATAATGCTTTGACTATATAAGAAAACGAAGTTTATTCGCATGTATTGTATTGACCCTACAAGACCACGAAATCGGATTTAGCCCTGTAAGAGTGATATCCGTTTCGCACGTCAGTGAATTTTGACAGTAGATCCCAACGCTTGACGCTATTTTCTCAAAAGTTACACAAATGTTGCAACGTTGCGGAAAAATTTGTATTTCCACGCAAGCTCTAACTGCATCATTTATCACCAAATTTAAATTATAAGAATGCAATATACGTACAAAGCGTTAGGCTGAATATTCTTAATCTGTTTTTGTACACCACTATACACACCGCTCGTCACACTGGCTCCATCATAATCTTGAAGTACACATTTTTTTAAGTCGATGTTTTTGTCAAGAAAAAATGCAGTGACCTGTTTGACTGATTCTGTTTGATGGCTACATAAAAACCTAGAAAGACTTATTTTACTTCTATATGAACTGGCAGTCCATTTTCCGATCTAGTTATTACTGCATACCTCACAACAATACTTGGCTGATCTACCTTTTGATATATCCTGTGCCGTATCCATTATGATGGCGAAAAACGGTGACGCTCTAATTTGTTCTATTAGATGGTTTTCAAGTGTGATCCCCAAGCACTTGATCATTTCATTTTGAACTGTTTCACTCAAATATTTTGTAGATCTTAAAAACATTTTAAAAACGCGATTTAAAAAATTGAATATAAACAAATCATTATCTTTGGACATATTTAAAACTTGCCGCAGTATGCGATCATATCGAGCTACAAACTCCACAAAGGATAGAAAATTTCTATGGTATCCTTCCTGACAAGTTTTCCAGATGTGTTCTGAAAGCCAAAGAATTCTTTGATAGTGTAAATATGATATTGAATAACCTTTGAAGAACGATTTTCTAAGATGATGCTTTTTTGCGGATTTCATTTTTATGTTTCTTGTCGATAGTATCACTTCCCCCCCCCCCCCAACGTTCATAAACAGCACATGCTTCCACATGACCACTCGAGAAACTGCGTTGTTTAATACTCTTAGTAAATGCCTCCAATCCCTAATGCCCGTACACCATACATTGTTCCTATGCAAAGAAAATAACCAGCAAGGTTGATATTAGGCAGGATCCAGTATTTTGGAATAACACAGCCCAAAACCATAACTAGTTCATATTTAGAAGTTGAAAAATAGCACGATTTGGAAAAAATATCTGTTCTTCTGGTGGATGGCTTTTTGAAAAGGTCCTGAAGGCTGTATTTGGACATAATTTTTAAAACAAATTAATGTAAAATGGCATTGTATTTGTTGTTCACCAATGAAAGACTTTTCTCTGTACCTTGCTTTGTTTGTTTGTAACTGCCTTTTAAAACAGGGGAATATGCCGGACGCTGTATTTCCTGACCCATTGAGAGGAGTGAGTCGCTTTTCTCTTTTATATATAGAGATACATTATTAGGCGCAATCTGTTGCTACTTTTGTGCAGACTTTTGTGACAGATGTATATTTTAATTGTGATTTATTTGCCTGTACTTTGCATTTCCTTGTTTTCTTTTTTATCAGAAAGCTTCTGAAGTTTCCATGCAATAAAGAAGTATGACTTCTGTTACATAACATCTTGTTTCTTTTTTTAATTGACGCATGAGGACTGTAGTGGTTGACTGTATATTTTTTTTCTTTTTTTAATTGACGCATGAGGACTGTATTGGTTGACTGTATATTTTTGAATGCAATCAAGCTGTCGTTCCCGTTGCAGAAAAAATCCCTATTCTACGGTCAAGCAGTTTCTCGTGGGAAAGTATCCCAGGGTGGACACCCCGGCGCTGATGTCCTAAGGGAAGTCAACCTCTGACCTTCCTTGATCTAGCCGACAGTAAGGTGCCACGCAGTTCCCACGCTAGCCGCCGGTTTCAAAGTACACCGCGTGAAGAGGAACTTTGGACCAATATAAAAACGGTTTCACCGAATACGTCCAAACAGAAGTGACTATACATCACGTGTCACTTTCGTGGGCGGGACGTATTCTACCTTTAAAGAGACTCTGGAATCCCGAGAGAGAGCGACACCGACGCAGATACATGATCTAACTTCAACAGTATCTCCAATTCCAGGCAGCACCTGCGCCCCAGCATTTTTCCAGGTCTCGTTTAACGCAGCCTTCATCAGGAGCAAATACCGGTGTACTCTACAGCACTGCCTGTAACAGAACGTTATCACACCGGCATGAACCCGCGGCAAATCTTTGAAAAGTAATCCCTTCAATCCAGGGAAAGCATTAAGTGGATCGCGATCGACCGGTGGACCGCCAAGACATTGTGGGGTGACACCATTCCCAAAGACCTGATCATCATTTTATCACATACGAACGTCTAGAAATATTTTTTAAAAATACGGAGGGGAAAAAATCGAATTATAAGAGAAAATTTTGTTAAATAGAAATTGCACTTTCACTATTTGGAGGTTGTTTTACGAAGAAAATCGTAAGATGTTCTTGGTTCCTGGAAAAAGTTAGCAAAATAGAGAAATTCGTAAAATAGAGGTCTATTTATATTGTATACTTTCCTTTAGCTCACTGCACCTACGCTACAGGGGGGACTGCAACATCTTGAAAAAGTTAGAGGTACCTTAGAAAAATGCCCATCTCTGCATTAAATCATGTGACACACCCGTTAAGAATACTTTATTCCAATGAAAGAGCGTTAGGGAAACCCCTCATTATATGGTGTTGTGCCGCCTATACTCAACCTAACGTTCTTGAAAACGGGAATTTTATCCTTTTGATAGAATCGACAGGGTGGCGGCAGCAGACGATATAAGTTGCTAATTTTTAAAATATTTGCATGTGTTCTTGCGATGTCTTTCTGCGCGTTTGATATCAGAGTGCTACGCGCCACGTTGTTTCTTTTGTTCGATAAAGATACTTTGGGGTTACCTTAATAACTTTATCGTGTGGTGATGGGGTTGCCGTAGAGATGACGTATATTATAGTTAATTTTTCTGCGGTAACCTTATTAATTTCAGATGATTTTAATTCAATTTCTTTAACCATTCTCATTACAATCATTCTACTGCTTAAGTCTTCTGTTGTATTTTGTGCTATATTCAAATATGGATATTTCTAATATCACTGTGAGTACTAGGATATTTTTTTAAAGAATATGAGGGCTGGGCTTTTAATTATTGCTGCAAACTACACACTTTTCCATTTTATTTTGCTTTTAAATAATGCATTTTTAAATGTTCCTTGTTCGATGCAAATTCATTAAATTCACAGTTTTTGGAATATTGCAGGTCAAATGATACTCATTAATTTTAATATATATTATGTAGTTATTTTTTATTCATAATATAAATTTATTTTTATTCATAATATAATTATATATATTTTTTAAATTTATAATTTTATTATGTTATATATAATTATTATATATTTGATTATTAGAATGCTTCTATAAGTTTCACTTGTATGTAACGGAATCTTAGAACTCCATTTTTACCCACTTTAAAAGATCGGATTAATTCGAAATTTTGCACACTTGTCAAGGCCCAATGACAATACAATTTAATAATTTTGTTCCATTGTCCTTATCAAGATCTTCAAAAATAATGATAATCAGATTTGGCGACAATTCCTTGTACCACTTCCAGATTTGGCAACTTATTGCATATATAATTTTCAAATTTGGCGACTAATTCCATATACCATTTTCAGATTTGGTGACTAATCCCATTTCCAGAATGGGAGACTAATTCCAGATTTAGCGACAAAGAGAATAAAGCGTAACCCTAAAGCGAGCGTTTTTAATTTAAAGCTAATTATATGCAAGTATAAAACAAACAAAAAAGTGTTCTTTATGTGAGAAAGTGGAGGGTGGGTGTGCGTCAGAAATTTCTTACCATAATATAAACATTTTTCTGAAAATGAAAATAAATTATAGTTAAAAAAAAACTAAAAAACACGCTTTTATCCTGAATCCAATTAAAAAGTAAAAAAATTATACTTTATATAAGAATAAAATGATTAAGGAAAAATTAATGTCATTGTGGTAGAAGCGTGGGGTGCTCTATATTAGTTATGATTTCTTACTTCTATTCCGAAATGCTGGGTTAGTATAAAAATGTAGTACAAAACACCCCACGCTTTTACCCCAACGACATTAATTTTCTCCTTAATCATTTTATTCTTATATTAAGAATTATTTTTCAGTTCGATTCACTATAAAAGAGTGTTTTTTAGTTTTTTTAAAAACTATAATTTATTTTTCATTTTTTAGTTCGATCTACAAAAAGTGTGTTTTTTTAGTTTTTCCAAACTATCATTTACTCATTGAATTTATCCTTGAGTTTGATATTTTAAGCCGGGATAACGTAGCTTCTGGAATTAGTCTTGCTCTTCAATTGATATTAATCAACAGGGCTGACGTGTATTAATTCTCCGAGTTAACGGAGCCTCGGATGAGTCCTGTATAGTTATATTTCAAAGATTCCGTCTCTATAGATACAGGTAAAACATAAAAGTGTATTAGGAAGAAAATGTTTCAGCGTTGTGCGGTTCGTGAGAAGATAGAGACACATACAAACATGCATACGTTTGTTTACCTTCGAATTTTAATAATGTAGATATATGCATTCTAAAAATCCACCTTTTTTTGTAATAACTGGATATAGTAACTCTATAACCCTCACACTAAAATTGTCACATCAATTGACAAAATTTGGAATTCAAGAAAACCAAACATCCCAAATCAATAATTTCAACAGCATTTTTCTACAACCACACATATGCAGGATACTATGCAACAGAAATACACCAGTTTTACAAGCTTACTCTTTACAAGCTAGGTTTCTTAAAAATCATAAATACCTTCCAATGGTTAATTTTCTGCATTTCTGAAAGAAATATCTTCTGTCTACAAAATTTTTTTATAACAAGTGGTTAAACAAGAGGGAATCGATTTGATATTGCACGCAACTGCTTTTAGGAGCGATTTTGAAATCAAACCAAATAAATCTTTAGCGGTCAGTCTAATGTCATCCCTCTAACTTGGCAAAATTTTGCAATTACTTGGTGATACTGATGTTAAATTAGCACTAATAGCAATAGAAGAATTAGTAAAAAAAAAAACAGAACTTTAAATGCAACTGCTTTATTCAACAGAATTCTAAGCATAATAATTTTTGTTGTCACACACAGAAAGAGAAAGCAATTTCAACTTTATCAAAAATTATTTGCATCAAATCTATTGTAAACCTTATAAATTACAAAATTACTTGTATCATAAAATAAATATGTGGATGACTTTGAATTTGCAAAAATTTTGGTCTTTATCAATAAATTATAATCATTAAAAAATTCAGAATGGAGAATTGGTACGAAAATAAAAGACGTTTTTGAACTATAGATTGCCTTCTCCATACAAAGGATTGGGTACTGAAATAAATCTAAGTCAAATATAATGTAAAAAAATTATTTCAATTTTAAAAAAATAAGCAGTTCTTAAATTGCAGTTTCTCTACTTTTGATTTAAAATCAAAAATGAATTTTCTTTAGAAAAATCATTATGAACTTCACAAAATATTTGAGTTTCTAAATTAATAGTTGCAAAATTGTTTATGCTAGAATAAAACTAACATGCTCTTTACCTACAATAATTCAGGTTTCAATTTCATTTAGTTTAACTTTCACACACATTTCTGATTACTGTATTTTGATTAGTTCATATTCTTTTATGCAAACCAATTCTAGGAAATTCTAATTTGGTACAAGGGTAAATGTAGTATGTTTACTGCTGATTAGCATGCTTGGTTTCATGGTCTATACAACATATGAATTGTAAAAACAAATCAATGCTTCTGCAAGAACGTTCACCAAAAATAAGAAAAATGTACCATTTTATTTAAATATAAAATTCATACAATTTCAATGGTAATACAATTTAGTGAATAAAACAATTTGCATTAAAATAACAATATTCAAGTGTTTTTCCTGTCAATATGTTACAAAAAATCACTATAGGAAAGAGCTTCATCAGTAAGAACAGTAGTTTAAAAAATGTAACATGCAGCTTTCCATTATTTGCAACTTAAGCCACAACAAATGTCACAACATTCTTCAGGAGGATAAAGTCTGAACTTGGCCGAGTTTAATAGACATAAGTGCATTGTGATAAAGCATGCAAGATATTCAAATGAAAATTTGATAATATATAATTAGATAAAAAAATTTTTAAAGAATTATATTTTTTATATACATTATATTAAAGATAGGAAAAATTTCAATGTTCATGAAGTAAAAATGAATTATAAATTACAAGAATTAAATAACTCAACAGATGCAAACTTTGACTGGAAACTAAATTGCAATTTTCAAAAAATAAAATATTTCCCTTTAAAATTTAAATATCTCGTATAAAGATTGTTATTAAGCTGAAATCTTAATAATTTTAAAATGATTTAAAATTTATTAAAATAATTTATTAAAATTTTGAAATAACACATGATTATTCAATTTCAAGGGAGAGAATACTCCAAAGGATCAGATGTATTCTGTCTGTATTGCTTGAGCATCCCAATATAGAAGAATACTTATAAAGTAAATATTTTACAGTCAATTGAGAGCTTTTATAGCATAAGACAAATAATTTAAAGTGCATAGACAGAAAAAAATATTAAAAATGCGCTATAAGAAATACAAGAATCATTTAAGCATTGCATCATGCATCAGTACTACTCTTCTTTGAATACTGATTAGTATAGAGCTTGTAATAATAGCCTTTCATTTTCAATAAATCTTGGTGAATTCCTTGTTCCACAACTCTGCCTTTATGGATGACAGCGATGGAATCAGCAGTTTGAATAGTAGTTAATCTGTGTGCAATAATGATGCATGTCCTCCCATGTCGGGCATTATCGAGTGCTTCCTGAACAATCTGAAAAATAAGTTGCTCATGAAATGAAACTGTATTGCATAATGCAGAATATCAATTCAACTGAAGTCTTTAACCTTTTTCAAAAACAAATTACAAGATTTACATCAAAATGATCAGGAATTAAAAATCCACTTAAGAGTTTATAAAGTATAATTTAATTAATGTAGCTTATCAATTTTACAATTTGATGTAGAATAGGAAATGAAATTCAGAACATACTTAATTACAATTATGAAACGAAATCCTATAATATATTTTTTTTTAAATTTCTAATGGGGCTGCAGATTGGTATTTTATATTGCAGACCTAGTATGTTTTACAGGAGCTGGTATCTCTTAAGTATGGCACCATATAAGTGGAAAACCAATTGCTGGGAGGCACCCGAGCTTCGAAAATGCAAAACTGTTCCAAGAATTTTAATTTTTCTGAGAGCACCCAAGCCAAAAGACACTCTAGGAATCTTTAACAGATCACATAGTCATACGACATGGACGCAGTTGCTTTTTTTTTACGTCCTGAAAATTCATCACAACTTGGGACAAACCTTCAACTTGGGCATACAAGGCGAGCGCCTAACCAACTACGCCACCCAGCCAGCAATATCTGATAGTGAATAAAGCCACATATTTAAAAAGGCATGTTTGCAAGAGGTAGTCTTAATGTATAAATATACTTGGTAAAGTAATTTCTAAGAATTATAAAATAATTGTGAATATTGAGAATTTGAAGAGTGTAACATGGTTCCTCTAAAATTTAAAAATACCAGCCTTAAAACTTAGCTTTAAGTGATTATCTTTCATGATACCTGAAAATTATACTCTAAGATAATAGATTTAAATTTATTAAAACTTCAAATATGTTTACTCATCAAGAAAAAAATTCAACAGAGAAAAACAATTTAACAAAATTTGTGAATTGTTCTTGGCATTGCAATTAATCAATGGAATCTGAAAGATATTCTTAAATATAAATGATTAACTCAAAAAAACTTGAATGGCAATTGACTTTGATGTTTGTAATACAATGAATGTGTCAAAGAAATTCAACATTTTATAAATAATAAAATAAAGTAAGCAAAAGAGAATAAGATACTTAATAAATCTACATTTATATTTAATTTGGGGACTACAATCAGAACTGTATAATGGATATATCAGACATAACCAAGTTTCCTTTTAACCATACTTTCGAGAAATAAATATACAATGATCTCACTTACATGTTCATTTTCAGCATCTAATGCTGATGTAGCTTCATCCAGCAAAAGGATCTTTGGATCTCGTAATAAAGCTCGAGCAATCGCAATACGCTGCTTCTGGCCCCCACTGAGTTGGGTACCTTTTGTCCCAACTGTTGTTGCATAGCCCTATAAAAATAGAAAATTATGTTTACGATAAGTTCAGTTTGGGTGTGCAATGGAAGAATTCAGGCTATGCTTTTATTTACAATCTCTTTCTAAAACTCTTTTCCTTTTTATCTGGATTAAACTTAAAATTACATCATTTATCGAAATTTATATAACAATAAGTTAATATTACATTTAATCAAAACAGGCTACATAAAAAACAGAAGAAATAAAAAAACTAATATGTAGATAAAATTAAAACTATGAATCCCTTTCAATGAAAATTCAGAATCTTAGATTTGTTTTCAAACAATCAATGAAAATGACAGTCTGTGCCTTATATAAATTTAAGGTATCAAACTATCTTAAAACTGCAGATTTATGGTAAACTTTTTTTGCACAAAAATTGACCAAAAAAGTTATGGTTAAGTTTTGTAGGGCAGTTTATTAAGTAAAATATCATTTTTAGTTTTCTGTTTACAAGTACAAAATTACAACTGTTTTAGTAAGAATGCACGCCCTTTCCCTATGTAGTTATTAACTTTAAAATATTGAAGCCAATGTTGGGACTACTAAAGAATCTTAACTGAAATTTTATTTAATATTAGAAAACTTTTGACATTTTTTTAACAATCATTGTATTATAAAATTTATAAACACTTTTATAAATAAAAGTTTTCATGTTATTCAAGTTTTCATATGTTATGTTCCTTACCAAGATAAAATTTTACATTTTTTGTAAATACTTAGGTATCTGTCTTTTAGGTCACTTAAAAATTATTTGCAATGTTGAAAAACTGAAAATTCATAAACCTTTTATTTACAGTATGGACTTCATTAATGTTACTTTTTACAATGCTTTCATTGTCCCCTCCCCCTCCTCTTTGCAAATTCAATCTTTTTCTATAATATACATTACCAAATAAATATGAAAACCCATCATAACTAAAAATGAAAATTTTTAAACATAGGATTTATTCTTTGTACTAACAGCTTTTTTAGACATCTTTACAAATTTATACAAAAATTAAATTTAATTATAGAAGGCAGTTTCTTAAATGCCTAGAAAACAAAGCAATTATGAAATATAACATACTTGAGGCAAAGAAACAATAAAATTGTGAATATTTGCTCTCCTAGCAGCATTTATTACTTCATTCATATCAACAGGTTCAAAATTATTTCCATATGCAATGTTTTCTGCTATGCTGCAGCTAAACAACACTGGTTCCTGAGAAACAAGTCCAATATGGGATCTAAGATTCCTTACATTGATTTTTTCTGTATGTATACCATCCAAGAGCTAGGGGTGGGGGAGAAAGGAAATTTTGTAATTTTTATTTTTCAATATTTATTTAAACAAAATCTAAAAGTAAAAAAGTAGCATCCCAATAAAAAAAATGGTATAAAATTTTATGAGCATTTGTAAGAAAGTGTTAAAAAGGGAACTAAATGCAACGGATAGAATTTCCTAAGTAATCAGGAATAAAAACAAAAATAAAAGAACTATAATTCGATTTTAACTTTTCTTTGCATGATTTTTTCTTTTGTGAAATCACGGTAACATAATTCATGCTCAAAATTAAAGGAAAAATATTTTTAAAAATATAAACACATAAAGCATAATCACAAAACAAAATAATTAAAAAACAGTATGAAGGGAATATCCAACATCATGCAAATTTGCATGTTAAGCTCAGTACAAAATAAATAAGAAAAATGTAATATTTGTTGTTTCACTTATTACTGATAATTAAAAAAAACTTATTCTAATTTCCTCTGCATCACAGAATTTTCATCATCCAGGCTATCTTCTGATAATCAACTGCCTTCTAATTCTCTACAAAAATGACATAAAATAAACAAATAGTAAAAGATTTTCTTCAAACATATGTTAAAGAAATGCATAGTGATGTAAATTTCTGTTGCATGGTTTTGAAAAGATTTGTGGTACTAGAGATAATCTGAACTAAAATAATAGAAACACAACCCAAGTCTTTTTTCCCTCCTTATTTTCATTAGCAAAAAATCTCAGATTAGTTATACATTCAAGAGATCTATGTCTTCCAGCCACAACAAACATTGGAATGACATATTCAAATCCGCTTTAATATGATTGCAGTATTATTTTTTTGTAATTTTTTTACAGCCACCAACAACCAATTTACAGAACCTGTTTTGAGTACAGTCTTTTGTTCACTAAATGTTAAGATGGAAATTTCCATACTCGTACAAAAAAAGGGTTAAAAATCAACAATCCTATTTGCAGATACAGTGCAATGTGTTTAACGCAAAAACGCTTAAGAAAAAATAATGGTTAACATGAAATAATACAATGGTTCTGACAAACTACTATGTATTTTCCTGCATCTTTTTTCTATAAACACGAAAAAAAGAAATCGCTTCACATAAAAAGATTTCCCTTTTAAGAATGAACAAAATACAGAAAACACCAGCTGGATTGGATTGCCCTATTTTATTATCACAAGAATTTACTGCCGTAGATCAGTGGTCTTGAAACTTTTTCAACTGACGGATCCCCTAGAACTTGAAAATCCTTTCATGGAACCCCTAGAACTAGAGAGTGCTTTTGGGGGACCCCATTCCATACACATACTTCAAAGAATATATATCAAAATAATGTTTAAAGTAGATCAACATGTTATAGGCACTTTACGTAAATGCAGTTAAAAAATATTGCATTCATTAACTAATCTAATTTTTTTAATATAATTTATACATTAATTTGCGATTTAAGTGTCCCCTACCAATGCATTATATTCAGTAACTGGAATATATGCTCGTATTTTTTACACAAACTGTCAAAGTCTATGTATTGAATTTAAATGCAATTTTATTACATACTCTGAGATTAATATGGTTTTATATTTTGTTTTTACAGCCATTTACATTGACAAATATATTTCACTTAAACACAGTGTTCCGGATGGTATTAAAATGCGTATAGCTGTGTGAGAAATCCTGTGTATTTTGCATGAATTTGCAACCTAAAATTAAGATCTTAACATCAATTCTGTTGATATGCTGTTCCCTTTCCTTCATTTCCATTTTACACTGTCTTCCACAAGTGTAAAAAGGTGCATTTTCCATTAGAAAACTATTGAGTTTTGCTAGACATTGAGCAAACGTGTATAAAATTATCTCGCAGAACCTGAGATAGTAAACAATAGAATATTTCCAATGTAGCAGGTAGTATACATATAAAGATAAAATGTTTTAATTTTCTTTTATTATATTTTAAAAGTTTAAAAAGTGTTGCAAAATAAAGTTATTTATAAATAAAATTTTCAGTTTTAATGATGATTTCATATTTATGACAGGACCAAAATAAGACAGTACCATGGGCCCAGATGACTGTTCTGGCAATCTGTGCAATATTGTTTACATAGAGGTCTGTTGACGAGAAAAGAACTCCTATTTTTTGAAGAGCAGCAAGAATAGCTGAACAGTCATAAATATGAGCGGATGTTAGTCCTGCACCTAAACAGTTATCACAATTCCTGTACGTTTTTCAACCATCCCTATCATTCTTCATTCCTCTGTGATGACCTGTTCTTAGCCTAGCAATAGTCTTTGTTATAAGGCGGTGTCCACTTACATTACAGATTTGATGCTTTACAGAAATTGAATTCTCACTCAATTTGAAATTTCTGACAGAATTTATGCCTAATAAAGCAATGTTGACAAAGTTATTAAGATTTCTAGCTTCTTTCATCAGTTTATCAACTTCATTGCCTGTAATGTCAACATGTGCAGATAACCAGACTTTATCTTCCTGTAATCTAAACAGACAAGAGCAAATCTCTTCAGTAATCCATAAACCTCCATTTAGAATTGCCCGGAGGGCTGCTTTTGAGTCACAGAAAATGATGAGACTCTTAGCCTGTTCTAGAATAGGGAGAGTCTCATAAATCAAGAGCTTTAATTATTACCCGAAGTTTGCAAGTGAAGCAAGAGGCAATGGCATCAGCAACGATTACTTGTTGGTAGTTTGCATCACTTGGAGTGGTCATAAACACCTTTGAACCACTATTCAAGAAAGTTTTAACAGAAGAACAGTCTGAATAGGGAAACACAAGAACTTTTGAATTTTTATCTGTAGTCTTGAGCCCTTTTGCCTTGATGATTGTAGAAGGCTCACTCTTAGTACATAGCTCTAATAGACTTTTTACAATTGTGATGTTTTTAAGAAGCCCAGCAAATAAAAGAGGTTCCTGATAAGTAGAAAATTTGTTATGTTCAAGGCCAAGGGGTATTCTAAGTTCACTATCAAATTGCATTGGAGAAGATATTTTTAACCTTGTGTTACTATTATAATTTTCAAAGGTTTTCCTAACAATATGTGTTGTGTAGCTTCTAGCCCGGTTTGTGAATTTGATCAAGTTTTATCAAGGCCACACTCTTTTACGACCTTTAAGCTGTTAGAGGACACTGCCCCAACAATGACTTTTGCAGCTCTTGCCTGAACACTATCTAATTTCTCTAGTGTAGTCTTAGATGCATGCGGCCAGATGGAATATGTCTCTTCCATAAACGGTCTTATAAATAAAATATATGTTGTCTTTAAGGTCTAGGGACTGGTTCCTCAGTCTGTACTACAAAGGCTTTTAATGATCTTTAATTTTTTTTAAAGCCCTGCCTGCACAGGTCTTAACATGCTCGGTAAATCTTAGTACATATCAAGAATGATTCCTAGATATTTTGGGCATGTTGTCCTCTCTTTATAAGTTTACCCTCAATATATAACTGTGGATCCATCTGGGACCTGTGTTTTCTATCTGTTGTGAAGACACAGACAGTTGTCTTTTCGACATTGATTTTTAATTTTAAACTCTGACCACTTCAAAACTCCATTTAAGGAGTGTTGTGGCTCCCCCCCCCCTGAGGTATCCATTTCCCTGCCAGAGCACCAAATCACAATATTGTCTGCATAGCAGGCAACCTTAGAGTCATTATAGATGTTGGGATGGATACCATTTCCATAGAGCAGAAAAGGGAGGGGGCTTAATACTGATCCCTGAGGAACACCTATAAGGAAATTCCTGCTCTTAGATAAACATCCATTATATCACACCCTGACTTTCCTGTTCCTTAGGAAGTCATTTATCCAAATAAGAGCATTTCCTTGAAATCCATGTTGATGCACTTTTACGAGTTTGTCTCCACGCTATATGAAAGGCAGAGGAAATATCAAGGAAAACAGCAGTGGTCTTCTCTGGTAGTCATTTTTTGAAAACCATCTATGACTGACTGACAAAAATAAAATAACTGATCCTCTGTGGAGTGTTTTCTGTAAGCTGTCTGATAAAAATTTATCACCTTTTTTCTCAAGAGGAATTTCACGATTCTAGTATGTATAATGCATTCCATCACTTTTCAGAGTGTTGGTAAGTGTGCAATCGGTCTACAATTCCTACACTAAGCCTCAGGTTTATTTGGTTTTAATATATACACTATAATGGAAGTTTTCTAGGTAGTTGGTAATTTACCAGAGTTTTATGAAATATCAAGAATGGTTAGTAGGCATGATTTTGCCTTTTCACCTAAATGTTCTATATCCCCAAAACCGAGATCAATGCCCAGTGATTTATTTTTAATTGATTTTATTGCACTATTAAGGTCTGCCATTGTGATACCCATTGAAAATGAGTGAGCACACTTATAGTTTCTTACATTATAGAGTAATTTGAAGGCAGAGTTTTATTTTTCTATTTTCTTTCTGATATTCAATTTTTCTGGCATTTGAAAAATTAAAAGCAGTTTTAATGAATAAAGGATGAGCTTTACACACTTGTAACCATACAAGATTCACAGAGAACAGGAATCCCTTTTACATACATATTTATTTCTGCTCAGTTTTTTTTATTGCGATTCATGGAACCCCAGGGTTCCATGGAACACAGTTTGAAGACCACTGCAGTAAGTGATAATGGATGAACAGCCCTAAATATGGCAGACAGACATTTGAGTTCATTCAAAGCTTAAAAAATATCCTTCATACAGAGTCTGACAGTGAAAAATAAATAATACAGTTCTTGTACCCACCGAAATGAAGAACGTCATGAAAAGCAAGCTCGGTTACTTAAAATTACATTCCAATAACGAAATGAATAACAAAATGGAAGATATCGAACAATTTGTTGCTAAAAAAAACAATGCAAAGAAAATATTTTTCAAGAAAAATAATGTTTTGTTTCATTGATTTATATTAAATACATCAATATATACATATCTACAAAAAGAATAAACTCTAATAAATCTAATTTTGTTAAAGTATGGGTTTTTTGCAATATCCTTCCCCAATGCAAAATTCTTTAAAAATATTCCAGTCCCTTCAGTTTCATGTTAAGTGATTTTCACTGTATTGCATTGATTTTATGAATGAAACTCACCACACTTCCAGCATCTGCATCATAGAAGCGCTCAATAAGTTGAATGCAAGTACTCTTGCCACACCCACTGCTTCCCACAAGAGCAACTGTTTTCCCAGGCTTGATGTCCAAACTGAGGTCTCGAAGAACTTTCACTTTGGGACGCATGGGATAATTAAAATACACATTTTGAAAAGAAATACTTCCATTTACATTTTTCTGAAATAAAATGTTATGTGGAACAATAAAGCCATGTATAAGAAAGCTTTTACAAATTTTATTTTATAAAATATCAATATTTATTTATCAAAAGACCATTAAATATGTCACTCAAATTATGTTAGGAATATTTAATAATTCTACCAATTGATCATCAATTTTTTTAAATATCAAATGTTAAACTAAAATTTAATTTCTAACTGATTGTTTTCATCAATTTATGCAACTTAATCACAAATTACATTACAACTAGATTTATTCCAATAAATTGCTACATTTTATGTGTTGTATAAAAATACATGATGTTTCATTTATAAAATAATTAGATATTTAGAAGAAGCAAATTAAAATAATACAGAAATAAAATAAAGTACTTGCAATATTTATGGTAAGAGAATGAGTGAAATTAATGCTAAAGTATCAATGGTTAGTTTTTGTTTAGTTATTAAATTTATTCGAGAAAGGAAATACTTAATACAACATTTCTGAAAGATTTGTTAATAAAACAAACAAAAGTGGAGATAAACATTTAGCTTACTAAGTTTAGGCCGTCTGAAGAAAACACATTGTTACGCGATTTCATATCGAGTATTCCAAATATATTTGCAGCTGCAATCATAGCTTTTTGAAAATCAGGAGCAAATGCAAATAGATGACCAAGAACAATAATGCTTACAATAACACCTTCTATGGATCTAAAATAAAAAAATTACTTTTAAAATATTGCAATGAAGTATGAATAGCAATCTTACAAATACAGAGGAGAAAAAGGCAAACCTGAAGAAAACCATACTACAAAGAGAATTCTGGTACTCATCAGCTATAGGATCCACAACAACACACTGAAAAAGATGCTATAAATTCTAGCTTTTATTTCCTGATATTACAAATAGGTGGCATAACTTTAAAATAGTGATCAGTGTGAAAAAGCCAACCATCTAGAAAATGAAAAAAGTGAAGTGGATAAACTGAGTAATTAAGCTTGAGCCACTCTGTCTGATCAAGTTGGTGTGGGATGACAATGAAGAGAAGGAATAAAAGACTTGCTGTGTTGAAAATTCAGCATCTCCCCTGACCTTGGCAGGTCTCAACCCATTCTCATTTCATAGCAGAGTTTTAATTTATAAAGGTTCTTTATATCTTTATTTCAATGAACTGTTCTGTCACTATTTGGTCCGTCATTCAGGTAAAGAACAAACAGAACACACCCCTTTTACAATTAGCTTCCCTGATTCAAAAGGAGAGTGTGGATTATGTTTTAAATAGTTTTATTTGTCTTTTTAATCAATGTGTGATATGTCAAAATTAAATATGATAAAATAAAGGACTGTGCTGCTTATTTAAAATAACTCATCAGATTGAAAGATAATCTGGAAAATTAAGATCCAGCTAAGATACAAACACTTCCAAGATGAAAAGAGAAGTTTCATGATAGCTTAAATTTAATGCCATTTTTTTGTTGAATTTGTTCCAGATTTTCCTCATTGTAACAAAATCGTAAAATCTTGAATTTGTCACTGAACAAAGATGACACAATAAGCTTTGTTTAACCGAAGGAAATTTTACTGTGATAGCCATGCCACGCTGATGGAAGTAAGCAAAAAGCACCATTGGAGATGTAATGCTATTGGTTATCAGCGTAGTGTTCATCATTCTTATGATGAACTGGTTATTGGGTAAATTTGACAAAATCTCACAGCAATTTCTGTTTTTTTTTTATTGTGTTTATAGCAAATTTATCACAGATAATACTGACAATGTTCATATAGAAGACAATTCAGAAGAGCAGTTATCGATCCAAGATCCGAATAACCGATTACTACCATTATTTTAGCCAACTAAAAACTAAATTTAAAATTGTGACGTTTCTTTTTATTATATCTCTAAAGTAAAAACCTAAACCTAAAAATTTCACAGTTAGAACTATTCAACCTATCAGTTAAAATATGAAATAATATTTCAAATAGTTGCAATACCTACAAGTTTACTTGAAAAAAAGCCATTTCAGGAGATTAATATATTGTATTCAAATGAAACAATACATTCAGTATCAAGAGAATAATCCAAACCAAACTTACTTATACATGTCAGAATAGGTTAGCTCCCCTTCATCAATGAGCACACTACCATAGTAGAAAGTTGCTGCATATGCAAACACTTGAATACTTTGAGAAAAGGCATAAGTGAAACCTTTGACATGAGATTTCTTCCTAGTATTCCTTCAATGAATTGGAAAAGGTTAAAAAATAAATAATGCAGAAGTTTTGTGCATTTATAAGAAAATGGAAATTAATCGCAATTTAAATGTCTAAAGAACACTTAACACCATTTTAATAAATGTTTGATTGCTAACACATTTAAAAGCATCTGAATTAAATATACATCAATGAAATATGACTAATTGCTTGAATAAACTTCAAGTTCTTTCAATTGTTCTATATTAACACACTTTCTCATCATGATGAAAGAAATAATTCGTCTTCCAGGATATACAAATAAATTATAGCGAGAATTATAGATCCCAATTTATTATTTTTCAAAGTAAAATAAACAAGTTTTAAAACAATCTGTTTTGTTTCAATTTTAGCGCTGTGGAGAGTGGTTCTGACTCTTAGTGCAGAGGGTGCGCCATTGCCCCAATGAAAGTGTTAAAAGATCTATTCTAAACTTGGTATGATTAGAAAAAACTCTCCTAAAATATTAATTTACATCAAAATACAGAGAAACCAATTAAAATATGAATTGCATTACAATCTTCAGGTACAAGAATGTATTCATATGAGAGGCCCAATGAAAATTTTGCACCTGTACACTAGTATTGGCAATATTGTTATTGTTAGATATTAGTTTTTAGTCTACTTAATAGATGACGCTGCATGAACTAAAACCTTATTTACATTATATAAGCTTGTAAAAGGATGCCATTCCGATGTAGTACTAGTACGTGAAGCATCACCTAACCTATGCTGCTTTAATAAATAGCCATCTTAAATGCCTATTGTGGTCCTGTACACTATGTTATATAGTGTCAGTCAGAAGAAAGAATCCACATATTTTCTTCAGAATACATTTAATTTAGAGACTATTAGGAAATAGTTCTAAAGATGGTAAACAATTCGCCAACGATTCCAGCATTTGAAGCAGGAACGAATCCATCAGAATCCTGGAGGCATTGGAAAAGATTTGGAAGCCTTTCGATAAAGTGAAGTGCCAGAGAAAACAAAAACTGCACTATTCTGTCATTTATGTGTAGAAGAATAGAAAAAACAGCTATGAGCTTTTGACCATAAGCCTAACGATGGTTGTGAGGGCGTGAATCTGCAACAAATGCTTCAGGAATTTGATAAATACTTTCTGGTATATAAAAACGAAATTTTTGCTTTTTGAAAATAAAACAGGAACAAGGAGAAAAGTTACGGACTGTTATTCTAGGCTTTGTAATGCTGTTGTTGAATGCAATTATGGTAAGTTGCAATGCTACGTGATAAAATAATTCAAGGACTATTAGATAAAGCACTTCAAGAAAGGTTGATCAGAAAAACCAGTAAAAAAGTCAAAACACTACAAGTAGTTGGTGGCTGCAAAACCGCCGAGAGCAGTAAGGTATATGCATCAGTTATGAATGAAAAACTTTCAGTGAATGCTTTAAAGAATTTTAAAAATTATTGGAATTAATGCAAGAATAATCAGAAAAATGAGGTTAATGCAAGCAATGTGGAAAAATTTACGAGAAGAAAAAATGTCTGGCATACGGTACAAAATGCCGAAATTGTGATGAAGAAATCACTGGGCAAAAATGTGCAGAACGCAAAGAAATAAACAGAAAAACGAGGCAGCTCGAAGAGTGAAATGAAGAAAACTGAGAATTCTGAGACTATTTACATTGGGGAACTGAAGTCAGTAAATGAACTGGGCATGAAAGAAACCAACTGTGTGTGGTATGAAAAAATTTTAGTAAATAAAAATGATGTAATGTTTAAACTGGATACTGGATTTCAAGTGAATGTAATTCCCAAATCAAAACTCTTAAAATGGGAAGAAAAGCCAGCAGTAAGAAATTGCAAAACTGCTGTGGTTGACTACAGTAATAACAGTTCTAATTCTAGCTACCTTAAATGTCAAACTAAGAAGTACAGGAAAACTTATAAATTTTTAATAACAAGTTTAAATTTATGTCCAGTTTTACGCCTTGAGGCCTGTAGAGAATAGAGATTGAATATGATCTGTAAAAGCCCTATTGAAACTCCCAAAATTAATTTTGAAAGAATTTGCTGATGTTTTTACTGGTACAGGAAGACTTAAAAGAATTGTAAAAATTAAAAGAAAGCTCTGTTCATCTGTCCCTCATAAAGTGCCTCTTGCTATACATAACAAAGTTAAAGAACTAAATATAGTAGAAGCAGGCATAATAAGCAAAGTTGAAGAGCCAATTGAGTAGATGAGCAACATGGTTGTAATAGACTCACCTAAGAAATTAAGGATTTGTCTTGATCCCTGGCCACTGAATAAAGCTATTCAAAGACCTCCTTACCCAATCCCTACTGCAGATGCACTCGTTCCAAAGCTGCAAGGTGGTAAAGTGTTTACTATTCTAGATGCAAAAAATGGTTTTTGGCAGTCACCATTAGATGAAGAATCTTCATATCTAACTACATTTTGTACACCTTGGGGGCGGTACAGATTTTTAGTATTGCCATTTGGCCTGAACTCTGCTCCTGAAGAATCTCAAAAGGCAATGGATGAAATTTATGAAGATATAAATCCTTACTTTGATGATATTGTACTAGGTTCATCTACTGTGGAAGAGCACTGCAGATTATTACGTCAAACATTCTTGAAAGCAAGAAAGGCCAATTTAAAATTTAATGTATTGAAAATACAGCTATCACAAACTTCAGTTAACTATCTAGTTTTGTGGAATGAAGGAATTGAACCAGATCCCAAGAAAATCTGAGCCATTGAAGAGTTTGCAACACCAAACTGCAAAGAAGATTTCCAAAGATTTCTCAGTATGGTAACATATCTAGCAAAACTTGCATCACACCTATCAAACTTAACGTATAATCTAAAGCAGCTTCTAAAAAATATTCTGTGTGGATCTGGGATAGAAACACAGAGAGGGATTTTGAGCTGATAAAACAAGCCATAATGAAATTTCCCTGCTTGAAATATTTTGTCAAAAGCAAGGCACTAACTGTTTCTGTTGACACTAATAAAAATAGGCCTGCTAGTTTGATATCACAGGGCAGGCGCCAAGTTGTTTATGTTCGCCAAGATGGGTGATAACATTACAATATGGTTACCTTGATATTTTTATCGTCTGGCGATGTGGTTGCCATGGAGATAACGTATGTTAGAAATAATTTTTATTGGTTCTGTTCCCGCGGTAATCCTATTAATTTCAGACGATTTTAAAATTCAATTTCTTTTATAATGTAACCATTTTCATTGCAATTCCAATTCAAACTTTTTTCAGTCTTCTGTTTTATTTAAGCTATTTTAGAACATGGATATTTCTAATATCATTGGTGAGAACTTGGATATTTTTTTATAAAAGTATGAGTGTTGTATTTTTAATTACTGCTATAAATCGTTTATTTTCAATTCATTTTATTTATTTTTAAATGTTTTTTTTAATGTTTCTTGTTTGATGAAATTCGTTGAAGAAACTTGCGGTTTTTGGAGCATAGCAAGTTTTCAGTACTTTTTAATTGCTATTCATTATCAATTTTAGTATATATTATGTAATTATTTTATTAATAAAATAATATAAAAATACATTTATTATTGTATGTAATAATTATATAATATTCGTTATTTGTAATAATTGTTACTTTATAAATATTATTACATATGTCTTATTTATAATTATTATTGTTATTTATTAAAAATTATTATTTTGTTATTTATTATTATGTTAAATGAGCATTCTTTTACATATGTACGATTCTTATTATATTACAATACGATGATTATTCTTTTTTATAAAAACTATTAAATTATATTATATGATTATTATTATATAAAATAATAAAAAATAATACTGTATGAATATTATATATAATAGTTTCTATAATATTATATTATAAGATTATTGTATACTGCATAATATTACTATTAGTAAATATGATTTATTTATATTGATATTTATTGATCCTGGTTAGTTTCAATCTATTCCTAAATTTTTCATTGAAATCGATTTTAATGTATATCAAAACAGTTCTTTAAAATTATTTTACTGGCGAGTCTTACCGCTAGGCTGCCATCTTGGATTTTATTCCAACGACATGCTCTGCTTGGCGTGATTCTCTATCGCGCCAATCGGCGTTTGGCGCCGTGAGCCGTGATATCAAACTAGTTCGAAAATGGGGCTGTGCTTCTTCAAGAAGGCCAGCCAGAAGCCTATGGATCTGTATCATTAACGCAGACACAACATTTGCTCAAATTGAAAAGGAGCTAATGGCTGTGATATATAAGCTGCAGCATTTCAATTATTATACTCACGGAAGGATTGTCAGACAGATAACAAGCCAATACAAGCCTTGGTAAGAAACCATACAATACAATACAATATCACCTCATCTTCAACACATGTTACTTCAACTCAATAAACATAATATTCAGTTGGAATATGTTCCAGGAAAGAACCTAGTTATAGCAGACACCCAATCAAGAGCATAATCAACCACTGATAATTTTGATGAAGTTCTAGGCCAGGAGGCAACTGTGAGAATAAATCTGTTAACACAAGCTTCACCAACTAAGTGGGAAGAAATAGCAAGGATGACAACAGGTGACCCTGAAATGCAAGAAGTGTTGTTTCACATTAATAATGGTTGGCCAGAGAAAAAGACCAAAATAGCTGCACAACCTTATTGGCATTGCAAAGAAGAATTATATTCCACAAAAGGAATTTGCAGAGGACAGTGATTAGTGGTACTAGTAATATATAGAAAAGAAATATTGAAACTATTGTCACACAAGGGTGTAGTTTCGAGTAAAATAAAAGCCAGGGAATATTTTTATTGGCCTAATTTAAATAGACATGTTGAGGAATATGTGTCCAAATGCAAAATCTGCCAGAAATATCAAAGAGAAAACCCCAGAAAGAAATTCTTATATCAATCCAGAAATTCCAGGTAGACCTTGGCAAAAAGTTGCATGTGATTCCTTTTGTTTAAAAGGCAAACACACAACATCTGCTAATGATAGATTATTTGTCCAAATATGTTGAACTGAAACCACTTAATAGTACAACAGCACAATCTGTAATTACAGTCATGAAATCCATTTATACAACACATGGAATACCAAAAGACCTCTTGAATGATGGTGGACCACCCTTTAACTCAAATTTGATGATAAATTTCTTCCGAGAATGGGGTATTAAAACATGTTGCACCACCTCAATGTTCCTAGAACAAAATGGACAAATAGAGAAAGCACAATGCAAACAGTAAAAAATTCTCTTACTAAAGCTGCAGAAGAGGGAAAAGATTTGTATGTTGTATTGCTTGACTACAGGATGCAACCAACAAAGGACATGCTGACACCAGCTGAGCTATAAATGGGAAGAAAACTAAGAAATTTCCTGCCATCACATCCACTGCCAATTAAAACCTACATTAGATGTTGAAAGAGCAAGAGAAGCTTTGAGGAAAAGATCATTCAAAAGAGTGTTTAAATGTTACTCACTATTAGTGTTAAATATCCAACACAAATCAAAACTAATGTGTAATACTTGTACAATGAAGTATCATTCATTACTGCACAGTGAATAAAAAAAAAATAGTTCCTCCTTTACCCACCATGGGCATCGATGAAAAAAAACAACAAATGTGTTGTTGCCAATGCCACCTGTCTGACGTAGTCAGATTGAGGCCCACGAAATTCATCATGGCATCGAGCTAGATCGTACACCTGTCGTTAGTTGTAGCTTTGAGCACTATGCAGGCGACAGTATGATTTGGCTTGGTTCCACTCCAATTTTGAGGAGGAACACTCTGGGAATGGTCAGGGGTTCCCATCTCTCTTCCCCTTCCACCAACCTCATGAGAGGACTTGCCGCTCAACGGCTATTAAAGAGTATCCCCATGCCGTGAAGGCATACATTTACAAATATCCATGCCTTCTCCGGGATTCAAACCCAGGCCCTACAGCACAGCAGTCAGCGTCGCTAACCACTATACTGGATGGGTGACAAAAACAAATGTCTTGGGTATAAACCAAAATTCCACTTTACGAACGTTTTGCAACGGAAATATAATAAACAAAAACTGTTATTTTATCAACATATTAAATAATGGATTGAAAATAAATTTGGTGAAAAAACAACACACAGCTCATGGCATAATTAGGTACAGGGAGGGAATCTAATTTCATAACAAATGCTCTTTTAAATATTTTTTAAGAGCAGCTACAATTTTTTGAATGATGTGTTTGAGAAGTCTTAATCATTTTATTATATTTTTGGTGTGAATCAAGCTAATAAAAATATATTATATCACATTTTAATTTTTTCTTTCATATTCTTCTCAAGTTCTCGATTAGTCCTACCAATATACGAATATTAAGTACGATTTCAGTCGAAAGTGGAATATAGTTTGATGTGTGTGTTCACGATGCGATTCTTAGATTAATTTAACTTTGTCACATTGTGTGTGTGTGTGTGTGTTAGTTTTCTTGTGAAAACTTGTACTTTTTTAATTATTGCGACAATTCATAGTTATATTTTGAATCAAATGGTGAGTAAAAAAAAGCTTGATGTTCGTGTTCTTGGACGAACGAATTTCGATTTGTATAACAAAAAGACCATGCTGTATGTATGCCATGTCGCATCAGTGTTGTATTTCATATGTCAAGCGTGCAAAGACATTTTCAAATGAAACACCAGGTTACATTTAAGAATTCTAATGAGAAATGTCAAATTTTAAAAAGAGCTGTTTCTGGGTATAAAAAGGAAACTACATTTTTATGTCAAACATTTTCCACTTTTGGTTCTATATAACTATGTAAACAAATTTTTTCTCATGAAATACATTTTGAGTCCACCGAGAAATTGTTTAACATTCTGAATTCTGTGTCAAACTCAAAGTCATTGCGACATTAAGCAGAGCTCTGCAAAATCAAGGTTCACATTAAAATTTTAATTTTTCATTTAACTATATTGTATAAACACTTATATTTTATGTTGTTCACATTTCTAATTTTTAAAAATTCATTATACATGTACAATTTTAAATGTTATTTATATTGAAGAAAAGTCATTTTATGTTAACTCATTTTAATAAAAAAATCTTAAGAGATACATATTTATGTGTGCAGTTTTAATTTTTTATTTATGTTGAAGGATTGTATATTTTATGTTGCTTATTTTTAGGTCAAGAAATATCTTTAAATGATGCACAATTAAAGTATAGTAAGTCTCTAACTCTGTATTTTCCCCTTCTATTTCCTACTTCTCCCTGTATTGGCGTGGGAATCGAGAATTGTTTCAAATATTTCCTATTGCATGGCAAGCTGAATCATGTTGGTAGGTTGGTTTGGCACGGCACAACTAAAAGGTTGCCAACCCCTGGTTTAAACATAAAATGAAACAGCCTTGGAAACAAGGAACTATAACTCAAGTAGGTCCTCAACCTCACTCATATATAATAAAAGGATAGGATGGAGGTGTTTTCAGGAGAAACAGATTTCACATCCAACAAGATTACACTGAAAATGATAACCCATGTTGGTCAGGAACTGTAGAAGATCTCTATAACAGTGATGCTACTGAAATTTCTAGAATTCTAAACGATTCTGCAGACAGTCAAATAAATGCATCACCTAAAACAAACAGAAGCAATATTAACCAACAATTGCAAGCTCCAGTTGAAAACTATAGTGAGTGAAAATCCGAGAAATATTGTGAAGCCTGTCTGCTATAGAGACAATTGAAAGAACTGACAAACATATTTTAGTTTATTAGTTAATCTCAGAGTTAAATTTAACTAAAAATTTTAAAGTCAAACTATAAATTTGTAAAAAAAATTGAGATAAGCTTTTGTTGTCCTTAACAATTGATGGTGTTGTATTGAGTAAATTTTAAATAATTGTATTCATTTTTAAGTAATTGCATTCATTGAACTCAATGTTTTGAAAAAAAGAGCATGTTAGTTTTTAGTCTACTTAATAGATGGTGCCACATAAACTAAAACCTTATGTAAACTTTAAAAAGGATGCCATTCCGATGTAGTACACAAAGCATCACATAACTTATGTTGCTTTAATAAATAGCTATCTTAAATGCTTATTGAGGTCCTGTACACTATATTATAGTTATATATATGAATCATAACAACATATGAACCTATTCTATTAATGGCCCTCCATCATTTGTCTTAGAAGCCTAGATGCAGTAGCTTTATTCTATACACCAGGGTTTTGACAAAACGCAAATCTATATCTCAAATGGAACATTGACAACAGTGTAGCTTGCAATATTGATTGCTGTTTTAACAGTGGATTAAAGTAATAAAAATATTTACAATTTTTCTCCAAAATGATGTTCAATATGCAATTTAAATGGGTAAAAAATTCCGAATTATTTATTTATACAAATTAAAATTTATATAACATGAAATTTGTGCCTGATCCAAAATATTTCAAGTCATATAGATTACTTTGTAACCAAAAACAATTAATCACAATTTCTAATACCAATATTAGCTAATAACAAATCATTAATATTCATGCTAACAATAAAAATAAATCTTATAACAATCAAATTGCATGCTACATTCATGCATAATATTTGTTGTTGTTGTTGTTGTGTCCTTCCCGCAGGGAAGGAATGAAAGTTGACACTGCCTGTGAGACAGGTTGGACTTCTTAACGATAGATGGCGATACCACCTATCTCCACCTCCACAATTTTAGCATGGAACTGAAGGAGAGGGAAATATTCTCCAGCCCCCTGCACTCGTGGTTTCTGCTGTGACCGCCCACAAGACTTTTGGACCCACTGATTTAACGAGCACGTACTCTGTCTATACTCGGTGGTATTTAGTGGCATCGGGCACCAAACCTAGGACCTCCGGTCTGGAGTCCGATGCTCTAACCACTAGGCTACCCACGACCCAATATTTTTTGTTTAAGTACAATATGTCCAGAGAAATACAAATATTAAATTGAATTACTAAATGTGTCCAATATATACAATCACAATTAATATTTTAATTTCATAAAAAAATGAAAACAATTTATTCTTCAAATAGAAATTTCAGTTTATTTGGCAGCTATATCAAAAACCACAAATATAAACAAAAGAAAGCATGGTCTTTATACAGTTAAGGAACTGGTGAATGTATATCAACCTGAAATGCAAACCTTACACAAAAAGTACAACAGATAATTTAACAATTATAATACAGAAACTATGATACAAGGACTTGAGTTATAAAAAAATTCAAGAAATACATTTAAATAACTCCCAACTTCACTACTTTAAAATAAATGTACTCTTGGGACTTCATAATATATAATTTTTTTTTTCTAATTTCTTACAGTGTATTTTTGCTAAGATCATAAAAAATATCAATAAAAAGAATCGAATCTAATCCAAAAAAGTCAGTAAAGCTCACATTCTAATTTCATACTTGCAAAATGTCTAAAAAAAATCCATTACACATACAATGCCTTCCAGAGAAATAAAATAAAGTTAGGTTATTTTCACAGTTATGGAAACAATACATCTATTTCATTTAAATATGGAAATATCTTCATACTAAAAATGCATCAAAATGGACTGATAGATTGTTAATGTCACACTTAGAAGCAATAGAAAAACTATTGACAGAAGGTCAAAGAACTCTAGAACACCTGAGCTGGTAACCCATTTTCCAGACTTCCACACCATGCCAACATGAGGATATTGAGTCATAATAGATTTCACATGCATCAACTCCTCAGCATCATAATCTTTAATGATATTAGGATTCTATACAAATAACATTGCCCATGAGTTCACAACCATGACCAACATTCTGTAGAACTATTTGCTGATTATAGAAAATAGTTTACATAAAGTGAATCATTAAGAATAGAAAAAAATTTAACTGATTTTTTGAGTTAACATTAATGTAAAGAAAAAAGTACAACTGTTGTACATAAAATGTACAACTGTTGTACATAAAATGTACAACAGTATTTTCAGTTATATTATAAAATAAACAATTATTCCTTAAGGATAATTGGACCATAAAATATCAAACAATGAGAAACAATGGATGCTTTTATTACCTTATAAAATATAAATGGATGGAAAAGATTTATTCTATGATATTCCTTAAGAAATAGCAAAAAAAGTTCACCTTTCTTTAAAAAAACCCTTTCCCTACTAAAAAGTAACAAGCAGAAAATAGATTACTGGTCTATCATAGGGGGTACCCAAACCGAAGCTTTTTGCATAGAAGGTTGTGGCTTTTTAGTCTGCCTCTATGTATTACAACAGAAAATTATGCCTGCTAAAAATTGTTTCCCTTAGAAAAAGTTTATTCATACAATCAAAACTTTGAGTAAAAATATTACAATTTCTAAAGCAGTATGTTCAATTTATTCATAAAAATGCAACCATGGGAAGACATACTTTAAAGCGATTTCCTGCAAGATTTATTTAGCCATAAGTGGGTTCAAGAGAACTCATGATTTTGGACACTTACAAACAAAAGTGACAAAAACATTCTGTATTTTATGACAAGCTTTAAGGTTAATAAAAAGTATTGAATTTACTTTTGTGTTTGCATGCAAGAACAGCCAAAAATCAGTTTTAATCATTAATGCAAACATAAAAATCTAGAACAAAGCACTTAAAGTATTATTGGTACAGAATCTCTTTCATGAAGCTTGACATTTAAATTCACAATGTTATGAAATTTTAATAGTAGTTCGTGCATTGAGCCACATAAATAAAAATACCTTCTATAGTTCTTAGTTTTTTTAAGAAATGTAAAATTCGATAAAATTGTATCCAAGTAAAATAAAAAAAATTTAAATTGGACACAGCAGTCATGATTGTGACTGCTACCAGAGCTCTCCCTCACTCCAGTGTAACTGTATGCATATAAATAGTTTAGGCTCTTTGATAGTTTGTTTTGTTTTGCTTACAAATTGTCTCATATCTCAACAGTGTCAACCCCTGGTCTAGCAGGAAAAAAATAAGGCAAAATATGAAATGGAATACAATTAAAGCTATACCTATATGGCAAAATCAATGCATCAGTGTATCGTATATAGAAACCTTCTATTTGATTCAAAGAAACAACAGTTCTGATATTTTCAATGGCTTCCACAGCAACCTATAGAAATATATGATCATTAAATGTTTTATTAATTTAAGAAATACATTTAACAATGTGTACTAAAAAGAAAAAGTAATGAACTCATGTGAATGAATGGCTTTTTAAATGCTACTGTGAATTGGTTACTTTCAGAAACGAGGTAACTTTTCATTACCTTTAATCCCTCTGTCAATTCAAAAAAATTACAAGTTCGCATACATGCTAAAATTTTCCCAAAGCCTTTAAAAAGTTTAAATAACAGATGCAAATTCTATGCAAGAAATTGGAGAAAATTTCCGTGAATAAAACTTAACTACATACATTACATTAATATACTAATTATTTAAAGATAAATAAGTGAAGTCAGAAAATTATATACTCTTCCAAATCTAATTTTACAAGTAACAGTAATAATTTATGATAAATACACTTACGTTCCTATATACATTTTATTTGTTGAGTAACAGGAGCAGTAACTTAACTCTATAAAATTCCAAGCCGATGAAAGAACTTTGATGAATTAACATACACCAATCCATCTACATGGCCTTCTGTTCAGTGGCACTAGAACTCAAACTCATGAGCCATGAATTTGCACCCATAGCCACCCAGCTCTATAGCATGGTCATTTTTATAATATAAATCCAATTGAACTTTATGTATTGGGCCCCCAAAGACATTTAAAAATTAAATTCAACATATTTAAAATTATTCTTATTTGATATATTTAGTAGAAACAACCTACTTTTGAAGCTACTTCTAAACTAGATTTATCACTTAAGATGTCTCCAACAGTTAGGCGCTTCCCAAAGTATGCTGACATCAGAATCAGTGGCACAAAAGCAAAGACAAGTAAACCCAGTTTATAGTTGAAATAACATGCAAGAAATGTGCAGGCAGTAATAGTAGACACAGTTTGAACCAAAGTTGATATTCTGTAACCTGAAGCCTGAAATCAATCAAGTTATTTTAGGAATAGTCCAATACTATTTCATATTTGAAAAAATTCATAAAAAATCATCATTGTTTACTTGAACTGAAAAGGGGAACAAATATTTAAATTGTATCAGAAATGAAAATTTTCAGAGGAATTTCAAAATATCTTCATCTAATGTTAAAGAAACAATAAGGATTCTTTTTTGCTATATTCTGAACTCATCAATGTATTGATAGTCTATTTTAATCAGTATCTCACACCAAAAAGTAATTTATTTTTAGTATTCAAACAAATACATTTAAATAAAATTTAGAAGTAATGTCTAAATTTTTTAATTGAAAGTATAACATTGTAAGCGGAATAATTACATGAATTTCAATCAGTATTGACTAAACATATGAAAGATGCTCATTAGAAGAATTAGCACAATTTTTATAACATTAAGTTTTTTAAATACTTCCCCCCCCCCCATGAGATAACCTTACCCCTTGCAAATCAGAAGCATCTGAAATCAACCTGGCACACAAAGATCCAATACTGTTTACTGGATGATCAAACCAAGTTATATCCTGTAAAATATATATATATTTATTACAGATATTAAGTGATGAATTAATCACTAAAAACAGCAAAATATAACTAAAAATGACTACAAAAAAAAATGAAAAAATAGGACAATTAAAACAAATTTCAGTAATTTTTTTGATAAATATTTCAAATTCTTCAGAATATTCAAATTCTTTTCAATTCTTTCCTGCACTCGTGGTTTCTACTGCGACCGCCCACAAGACTTTCGGACCCACTGATTTAACGAGCGCGTACTCCGTCTATACTCAGTGGTATTTAGATGCCCGATGCCACTAAATACCACCGAGTATAGACTGAGTACGTCCTGATTAAATCAGTGGGTCCGAGAGTCTTGTGCGCGGTCGCAGCAGAAACCACGAGTGCAGGGAGCTGGAGAATATTTCCCTCCCATTCAGCTCCATGCCAAAATTGTGGAGGTGGAGATGGGTGGTGTCACAATCTATCGTTAAGAAGTCCAACCTGTCTCGCAGGCAATGGCAGCTTTCATTCCTTCCCTGCGGGAAGGACACAACAACAATTCTTTAGATAGAAATTTAATATTGAATAACAAGAGATTTTCAGTTAAAAACTCAAACATGTTTATTGATGAGTTATTAGATATAACACACAGATTAAAACAAATCATTAAAAAAATACTAAGTAATTATATATAAACTTTTAATGGGAGAAATAAAAATTGTAACTATTTCCTAAATTTACATTTAAATTCTTATGCACTTCTTCCTTTAAAACAAAATAATTCACTTTTGAAGCAATTATTTTCTTGTATACTTTAAAGTCTTAGAATTTTCTACAATTCTTTTAAGTATTTGATGGAATAGCTCATTTTTACATTCATCCGAGAATCTTAATACATTCTTTTAAATAAAATATTCAACCAGCTGGTAATATTGTCTGCCATATAATATATAAAAAAATTCTAATAAACCACAACCAAGTCTTATCAAATGTAGCCATTTGTTGCACCTAAACGTAGACTAGCTGTTGAGCAACATGTGACCAACTTTTGGCTTACAATCTTAACTAGGGTTAATAAAATGACTAAACAAAAAAAAAACTATTTTTTTTTTAAAAAATCACAATTTGCATCTTAAAAATATATTTTTTTAAAATTCATCAATCAAACCTGAGTAATTATTTTAGAAAAGATCTCTTTTCTAAGTCTTGAAGTCAGTTTTTCAGAAGCAACTGAGAACATAAATGTCTAGGAGAAAGAAGAAAAAAAATAAAAAAATTTTCTGAATAGAGCAAAATTTTGATAAAAATAAAAATCAGAATACAAAAGCAACAGACTTGAAGAAAAGACATGGTGAAAGATGTTATACTCATGATTGCAAATATAATACAATAAAATATATTTAGATCCATCAGTTTATCTATATCTTCAGATAATACCTGAAACAAAAGAAAAATTTAATACTTAAAACAAAATAGAGATTTAAAATAAAAGTACAAGTAAGAAGTGAAGCAAATTAAACTATTTAAAATTTATGAAAATCCAACAAAAATATTAAAATAAACTTAATATATTTATAGAAAAGCATAACTAATGTACAATTTCAGTTAGATTGTAACACTACAGCAATCTAGCAAAACCATTTATAATTATAGCATCTCACAACGTAAAAATATTCAAGGTAACTGGAAATCCAAGAAATATCTTTCCAAAACAGAAATGGAAGCAGCCAAATAATAATATAAAACTGTATTTTCAAAACAATGAGAAATATCCATTAAGTATAGATTCTTTTAAAACTGCATATAATGTTCTGTCATAAAAATTCTATTGTTCTTACTCAGAAGTGAGTGAGTGAGTGATTTTGGGGTTTATTGGCACAAGAGCCGATTTTGGCCATACTGCGCCAAACATTTGTTTTAATATCTGTGGTCTAGATGGGAAGAGAGAGAAAGAATGAATTGAATGACAAGAAAGAGGGTCAAAAATAGAGAAGGATCACTAGGGTATCCCGGGTTTGTGAAGCCCATGTTTACCAAAGACAGTAAACCCCGTGGGAAAAGGAAAAGATCACTAGGGCACCTCAGGATTGTGACACCCGTACTCACCTAAAGTAGGTGAGCCCCCTGAGGGGTTCTTACTCAGAAAATTTTGACTAATTTTATACTTACAAAACATTAAGATTTCAGAAAAAACTACATATCTTAGCCTATTACAAAACACTTGAATAGTCCAAATATTTTTCAATTAAAATAGATTGAAAATTGTTTATAAAATATTTATTGCTAGTTTTTTCAAGATTGAGTTGTTAGAAAAGCACACACACAACTAAAATTTTTCATAGTTATTGTATAATATAATTATCGGAAAATTCTACCTTGTACAATACTTATTACTCATATACACTTTATTCATATAATACTTATGCAATTTAATTCTGAATTCTTGATCCACATTAAAAGCATAAAATGTGACCATAGAAAATACACATAATTTACTATCATTGTGAAGAAATTTCAGTTTAATTTCAAAAGAAAATTTTCTGAAGCTACAAAAAAATCACCCAGAAGTTTCACATCAATTTTCAAAAAGCCGAGAGCTGATTGACTAAAATACACCTTGAACAAAAATTAAGTCTTATTTCCCAATTGTATAAAATAGAATTAGATATGCAAGTAAAAGTTTCTATAGCGTTGCAATCCAGATTGTAATTTGTAAAATAAAAAATCAACAGTTCTATCTTAAATAAGGTGAAACATACCCCTAGAATTGAGCCAAATATAACGCCATACAGTGGTGTGTGGAGACCCATCATCAATGCAGCAATCGATCCAACAACTAAATAAGGCCAATCAGGTAAGGAAATTTTCAAGAGTCTCATCCAAGACACAGATGGCTTAACATCACCCAATTCCTATAGAAAAATTCAAATATTAAAAACCAACCATAAAAAAATATATAAATTTCATCAAGGAAAATTAGCTGAAAATAAATACTTTAAATTTTTTTTTTTTACACATAATGGAACATAAATTGCAAATTAAGTTTAAAATCTAGAATAATAAGAAAATATAATTAACTTCAGGGCTTATTTTGTAAATACATATGTAAAAAAAGCACCTATAAAAGTATGCATCCTAAATTGATTCAGTTCTGCCACAACATTAGTAAAAATCATGTTACTTAGGTTTTTTTTATTATATAAATAACTATTCCATAATAAACTAAAAAAAACCATTCCTTCAATTGGATTTAAAAATATGGAAGAAATTTTACTTGGATTATGATTTAGTTTTTTACCTGCAACATAAAATTGTTATTAAAATAACATTTAAATTATTTTTTCAGATTTTTATATATATTATTAATATGCAACAAATTTACATAAATGCATGTTGATTATATAATCACTTGTATATTTACTGAAAAATAGGTGGCTGTGTGTTTTCAAGGAGTAGTGACACTGAAGACCCTCCGTGTAGAGGGGCTGATGCAGGTTACATCCGACAAGCCTTAAAGTTCTCTTGTTGGTGTTGTACGAATGAGTGAATGAATATTAATGTCTCCTTATTCATCTGCACGAAAGCTTTTTGGCGACGGACTTCGCAATTTTGAACCATGGTCAAGTAATGAGGACGTCACTTGAGCTGGCACCCTCTTCCTAACTTCCGCCTCAACAGGAGGACCTTTGAGCTCTTAATATGCATTGCTCCCCTACACGAAGAGTCTTCAGTGGTACTGGGCTCAAACTCAGGACTTGCCGGCCATGAGTCTTACCTGGACCTCTAGGCTACCATGGCCCTTATTGATGTTGCATTGAAGTTTGGAGAGGGAGGGAGGAAGTGATTGAGGTTCAAAATTGCAAGGTTCATCACCAATAGCCCTCGTATTGTTTTATAGTGTGATGTAAATAAACACTCCTGCTGAAAATTAGTTTGTGAAAATATTGTTAAAAACTTACTTTTTAGCTTATTTGAGCATTTATTAGTATATTGCACCGTATCTATTCCTACTCTACAAATGGAATTTAATTGCATGTGCATACTTTGATTTGATTATTCTACGTAAATCTTAATTGATACCTGAAAATTTACTGTGGAATAGAAACTAATGGTTAAAACAAGCAATACAAAAAAAAAATAAATAAAGTTAATTCCTACTTTGAATGGATGAATAGAAAGTATTTCATTGACAAAAATTTGAACAAGAAATATATATACATAAATATATACAAGGAGAGAGTGAATTAATAGTAGGAATTGAAAAAAGAGCATGATTTGTCTGCATTATTGTAACAATGCACACCCGGTTAGGCTAGTTTGGCTGAAAAACTGGTTTTCGATGCCAACTTTAGTTATTATTTTAACAATTACATTGTTACAACAATGTAGACTAATCTAAGTTGGTTTTGAAAGCCGATAATTTAATTTAATTCATATTTGAAAAAAATTATATTAACATTAAATGCCCTCCACTACAAGTTTAAGAAAATTTAGTTGAACTTGATCAGATGAATAGAAAATATTTTATTGATTGATTATATATATATATATATGTGTGTGTCAGGTTTGAAAAGATTAGCTTTAAAATTAAGGGAGCAAGAAATAAAAATAGAGCGAACTCTTTATCATCGTGTAAGGATTTGTGGGTAAATAAGCCTATTTAAAGGTGGAGCAAGCGCTGACGAAGGCGAAAGCATACTGGAGAGAAGTAGCTGGTGGACTCCTGGCCGGAGTACCGTCTATTGTTCTATAGTGTTGGCGCCAAAGGGACGCCATGTTGGATATTAGAGTATTGTAGTGAAATAAAAAGAAGAGTTAACAATAGAAGATGTCTCATCATTTAACCCGCAGGCCTGGGGCCTGTCAAGAGCCGGCAGGATGCCGAGCGGAGACCCCATATATGCCACGAAACCAAGAAAATGAACTTTAAGAATTTATTTTTTCGAACTAGCGACTGCATGGACAATCATAATACAATGGAAGACTATTCTCTCCGGCAGGAGTCACCAAGGGACACTTCAGAACAATTTTTTTTTCCAGAATTTGACAATACTAAGTTTAGTTCTTTTAAAAGTTTTCTGGACTGTTTTGATCAACAATGCCTCGAATATCAAAAAGACCAAAATTGGAAACATAAAAACCTCCCAAAATATTTAACAGGAAGTTACATCAAGTTTTGGTACGATAATAAGTTATTTAATAATACGTACCAAGAAAATAGGGAATTGTTAATTACGGTATTTGATGTGACCAGACAAGAAGAAATACAAAAGTTCCACAACCTAAAACTAGAAGACAACAAAAACTTGATTTCATTTTTTACCGAAAAACTTGCCCTAGGCAAAAAGCTTAATTATGCAGACAGTTCCATAGTGGAACATTTGACATTATCTAGTCCAATGAAATTTCAAAAGTTTTTAATCATTCAAAAGATTTCTACACCCTGCCAATGGATTTCGACAATGCGACAACTAATAGCCGTGACACCGGACCATTCAAATCGAAAAGCGGGAGAAAGTGGAAGTTCAAGAACATGGAATACTCGGAATCAAGCATACGGCAATATAAACACAGGAACTGATCCACTACGATTCCAATCAAGAGGATATAGACAATCACACATGGTGCGTTTCAATAAAAGACAGTTCAACAATCAACCTAGGCAGTTTGTACAACAGAATCAACATAATTTTCGCCCGTCCAGAAATAGTGAAAACATCCAACGACAGGGATGACAACTAATTATCAAATCAACGGTATGTTCCAAGCAGTTTTTTACTCTAGTTGACACAGGAAGCAATGTGTCATTAATTCCAATAAATTTATCTAAACAACTTAAAAAATTTAATAATTTAAAGAATAGTGATGTGAAAATAAAACAAACGTGTAGGACTATTCATTCCAAAGGTATAATTTCAGTTTTTATGAATATTGGTAATATATCTAAGCAAATAGATTTATTTGTAATTGATACTGAATTGCCTTATATTATTTTAGGACTTGAATATTTGCATTTATTTAAACTTGATATTAGTATTCGTAAAATGTGTGTTTTTCAATTTGGTAAAAATTTAAGTAATGTTAAAATTTCAAATAATAAGTGTGTTAGTGAATTGATAACATATCATGGGACGCATTGTAAAACTCTTGAAAATGATAAACTTATGAACTATTCCAATGCTAATCATGAAAATAATAGTACTGTTAAGGATAATAATTATTTAGATCAAATACCAGACAGCCCTGAAGCTGATCTGAAAATATTGTTTAACCCAGCCATGGTTGTTGAGGACACAATACCAAAACAAACTAGTGAGCAATGGGAAGATTTAACCCAACTTCTTGACAAATTTCAAAACATATTTTCACAAAATAAATATGATGTAGGTTGTATCAATTTGGAGCCACAAAGAATTCATTTAATCTCAGACCTTCCTATAAGTCTACGCCCCTATAGAAATAGTCAACAAGAATCTAAAGAAATACAAACACAGATAGAAGAATTGTTAAAAGCAGGTTTTATTAGACCCTCGCATAGTCCATATGCTGCCCCTGTAACTTTAGCATATAAAAAAAGATGAAGGGAAAAAATCAAGATTATGTATTGATTATAGAAAACTAAATGAAATAACACGAAAAGATTCCACCCCTGTACCTCTGATAGATTTTGTAATTGATAATTTAACTCATGCTAAATTTTTCTCTACTCTCGATTTAACAAGTGGGTATTGGCACATAAAATTCATGAAAAAGATGCAGAAAAACTGGCTTTCACAACTAATTTTGGACTCTATGAATGGTTAAGACTCCCATTTGGCTGGAAAAATTCCCCAGCTGTTTTCCAAAGAACTATAAGACAAATTTTACAAAAATATCAGTTAACTTTTGTTTTAAACTATTTTGATATTATAATTTTCTCACAATCTTGGGAAGAGCATTTAACTCATTTAGGTAAAATATTTCAAATTTGTAAAAAAGAAAACATTAAACTTAAAAAATCAAAATGTCAATTTGCACAGGAAAAAATAAAATTTTTAGGATATGAAATAACACAAGGTCATTATTCCCCAAGTAATCCAAATATTGAAACAATAAGAAAATTAGCACCACCTAAAGATGTAAAAGAACTCCAAAGATTTCTTGGTTCCATCAATGTTTATCAAAAATTTATTAAAGATTATGCAAAACTTAGAGTACCATTAAATAAATTACTTTAAAAAGATGCAGTTTGGAATTGGTCACATGAATGTCAGGAAGCTTATCAAAAGTTAAAAAATTGTTTAATTTCAAAACCTATACTTAAATTATACAACTCACAATATCCATGTCATGTATTTTGTGATGCAAGTCAGGATTCAATAGGTGTAATTTTAAAACAAGAACACCCAGATGGAACACTTTACCCCATAGCTTATCACTCGAGACAATTACTTAAACATGAAAAAAATTATACAATTTCAGAAAAAGAATGTTTAGCAATTATAGATGCCTTAGACAAATTTCGCTGTTACCTACATGGATCCAAATTCACAATACATACTGATCATGCTGCCTTACATTGGCTTAAAAGTGTAAAACATTTAACTGGACGTTAGTTCGGTGGAGTCTCAATATGAATACTCGATAGTTTATATAAAAGGTAAATTAAATGTTGAAGCAGACATGTTGTCGAGGAACCCTGCATGTCATTATACATCACCCATTTGTCATTTTTTAAATACTGATGAAATTATTGAATACCAAAATTCAGAGAACATGAATGATCCAAAATATACAAAATATAATGATGTATTAACTGTTAAGAAAAAGAATTTAATTAAAATTGCAGTACCATTAGCTTTGAGAGAAAAATTAATTACCAAATTTTGTTAAATGTTGTGAAACATGTCAATTAAATAAAAAATCTACACAAAAAAAGTATGGATTATTAGAACAAGTTCCCGCGGCAGAAGAACCATTTGAACTGATGTCACTAGACACTGTAGGAGGATTTAATTATCATAATTCACAAAAGAAATACCTGCATATTGTTCTGGACCATGCTACCAGATATGCTTGGACATTTCCATCCAAAAGTGTCACTTCTGAAACTTACACAAATTGCTTAAAACAAATTTTTTCAATTCAATGCCCAAAACAACTGTTAAGTGATAGAAATGCAGCATTCACCTCTTCTAAATTTAAGAAATTTTTGAAACATCATAATATTAGACAATTACTAACTTCAGCAAATAGACCACAATGTAATGGAAAGAATGAAAGAGTTAATCAGACATTAGTAGCAAAAGTAAGATGTAAAGTTAATTCAACTACAAAAATCCCCTGGACAAAATTATTAGAACAAGTTACATATGAATACAATAACTCGCCACATGATGTCACTGGCTTCCCACCTGCATATTTGATGTTTGGAACATTGCCATATGACTCACCATTACCTAATCAAGTAAAATTGAATTACCCACCTATACAACAAGCAAGACAAATTGCAGTAAACAGAACAATTAAATATCATAAGATAAATAAACAAAGGTATGATAAACATTATGTTGAGACAAAATTTAAAATTGAAGATTTAGTCCTATATCAAAATTTCTCATACCCTAATTCAAGTAAACTGCAGAGTCCTTATATTGGTCCTTTTCAGATTGTCAACAGACTCAAATGTTACTTATGAAATAGATAAACCAAATCAATATACAGGAAAATTAACAGACATTGTTCATTCTACAAGATTAAAACCTTTTCATTCAAAATCCAATTTCCAATTATGCTAAGTTCTGATTTATATTTATTATAGAGTTTTTTTCTTTCTTTTTCTGATACATTGGGGGGAGGGGGGAAGAAGTGCAGTGTTATTTTTTTTAAAAAAAGTTCCTTTTATAAAACTTGAATTTAAGACTTGTTTACATTGTGCAAATCAAAATTTAATGTAATTGAACATTTGTATTGTATTTTATTCATAATGAAAACATTATTGAAGACTATTTTTGAAGAAATACATTTATGGGACTGTATGAAAACATAGTGATGAAGTCAATTTTATGATACATGATGTTATAATAATTTCATTGTGAGTATTTGTGATAAAAGTATATTTATGGACTGTATAAAAACATGGTGATGAGGTCAGTTTTATGATACATGATGTAATAAAGATTTCATTGTGAGTACATTTGTGATAGAAGTATATTCTGGAAACTACAAAATATTAGGTGATATTCTGAAGATTTTGTTAGGGTTGTGTATTTTTGAAATAAGTTGATTGAGTAGTGATCTAAATGATAATAATAAACAAAGAACTGGGAGATAAACAAGAATTGAATGATGAACATTGAACTCTATGATTTTTCCAAGAAAGGACTGTGAAATATTATGAGAAACATAAAAAAAAAAAATGGACATTGATTGAATCTTTTCTGTACTTGATATCTGGAATACACTTATTTGTTGTTGTTTTTTATCTTTGCATTTTATATTTCTAGTGATATTTTGATATAATGTCGATGTTGTGCTTATTTTGGTAAATTTCTGTGTTATAGTTATATAATCTTTTCTTTTTTGGGAGCTCCTAAATTCATTTTGTTGTGCATGTGATGTATCTTTTCATATATTTACTTAACCAGTATTCCTACATTCATTTTGTTGTGTTATTTGATAGATATTATTTTCATATATTTACATAACCATTATTCCTGAAATCATTTTATTGTGTGATATATTTTCTTTTCATGTATTTACATAACCAGTATTTTCTAAATTCATTTTGTTGTTACATAATTGATATCTATTCTTTTTATATACTTACATAACCATTTCGAAGTACTTCTAACTGTTCAACATTTATCAATTTTATTAGCATTGTTTACTATTACTACACATCCAGTGTGGATTTCACTTGATAGTATGTTATGTTGTGTAACACTACTATATTTTTGTGTGTCTAATGTGAATTATCTTTATCTTATGATGTTTTTCTTAACCTCATTATTACTATAGTCATAGTTGAAAGTATTAGATGTGTGATATTTTTCAGAAAACAATTCTATGTAACCAATGCTGTATACCAAAGTTTCATATTTTGTTATTCAATATTATTTTTGCATGTCAGGAGAGTCACCAGCTCACTCTTTTATACCATTATTATATCTTAGATATTTTTAAAAATTCATTGGGGAAGTTGATATTGGAATATTGTTATTTTTATCCTCTGGGGACTTGCCAGTCAGGATTGGCCAACCTGGCTGTGCCAGACTTCAGCGGAGGGGGGGGGGAATTGTCAGGTTTGAAAGATTAGCTTTAAAATTAAGGGAGTAAGAAATAAAAAAAATAGAGTGAACTCTTTATCATCGCGTAAGGATTTGTGGGTAAATAAGCCTATTTAAAGGTGGAGCAAGCGCTGACGAAGGCGAAAGCATACTGGAGAGAAGTAGCTGGTGGACTCCTGGCCGGAGTACCGTCTATTGTTCTATAGTGTTGGCGCCAAAGGGATGCCATGTTGGATATTAGAGTATTGTAGTGAAATAAAAAGAGTTAACAATAGAAGATGTCTCATCATTTAACCCGCAGGCCTGGGGCCTGTCATATATATATATAGTGAGCTAATAGTAGGAACTGAATGACTGTTTTACTGTTTCAAAGCAAGAAAATTACAATCTGGTGAATTCCAAACAGCATAAATCTAAATTTGAATTTATAATGGTACAGAGTATAAGTAAGATAACTTTTTACATATTTTATGAAAAAGTATTTTATAACACTCTTAAATCTATATGACAGATGCTAATGGAAGAAAATTATATCAAATTAAATTTTTCAATATACCTTTTATTTAAAACAAACATTATATAAAAAAATTATATTTTTGCAATTTAAACTCATATTTGTATAATACAAAATTCCATTATATGTATAGGAATTAATATAAAAAAATAAATTAATACTGAACATCTAAGACAAATTTCAGGTACGTTTTGGAGATTCTTACTTTGAAAAATAAACCTGAAGTATCTTGACTTGATCCCCAAGAAGTAAATGATGAAGAAGTTAGAACACTTACATGACGACTTAGGGCAGACCACCCCCCATCCACATCATCATCCAGAAAATTTTCCATTTCATACATCTACATAGTAAATAAATCATAGTCAAGTATTTATAGGTCATAATACGAAAAATTTTAGTAAAACAATATCCAAATCAATATGATTAGCTTCATAAAATTTTTCAAAAATGTAGTATATAGTAAATGGAGAAGTTGCAGTAATAGTTATAGTTTTTCCTATTCAATCAACAATAATAAAAACCACTGATGTTCAGATATTAAAAAGTAAATCAAAGATGCAGTATTTTGAAAAAAAGTTGCAACAGATAAATTAAGACAAATTGTTAGAATCCCCAGACACTAACTCAGATTGGCTATTTTAAATTAAAATTTTTTTTCATCCTACGCCTGTCTTCGGCATCTCTGCCATTAGTCGATGAGTAGCCCAATAAAATGATGACGAAGCATAAAAAGAAATTTTTTAAAAATATAAAAATCACATCTTTTTATTTCATTAAAACCAAAAAAACTTGAGGAAATACAAAGCTTTTTAGCACAAATAAATTAAATAAAATTTTGAACCATATGATTAAAATGTGAAATAGAAACTCACTTGAGATAATACTAGATGGTGGTAAAGTCCTTTGCTTTCCATCAACTCATTATGGTTACCCATTTCTTTTATGATGCCATCAGATAAAACAAAAATCCTATCTGCATTTTTTATAGTTGACAACCGATGAGCCACAACAATAGTAGTACGTCCTTTCCTTGCCTGCATGAAAAGAAATATTTTTTTGTTATTGCAAAATCTAATATATTGTTATTGCAAAATGTACATATGAACAATATCTAATTAAATTTGCAAAGTATTTTTAGCAAATCCTGATCTACATTAAATTTATCCCATTATTTGCATTTAAATGCAGTCTGACTTTCATACAACAAACCTCTATTTTGTGAACTTCTTAATGGAATCAAGAACATTTTACTATTCTCTTCGAAAGATAACCTCCAAATAGCAGAGCATTTTCTATTTAACAAACCTTTTCTCTTGCGATTCGAATTTTCTTTCTTTTATTTTTAAAATATTTTAGGATAGTTTTCAAATTATTCTCTTTTAACACATTTTATTGTGTTCAAAGACCCTGAACTGGTTTTACAGGGCATCTAATTTACATAGAGCAATAAAATTGCTGCAATCTTTCTATAAAAAAACTCAAAATTAACAGACTTTATTAGTAATTAAATTTAAAAGTGCACGTGGTAGTGCATGCTTAAAATTCCTGGTTATAAAATAATGTATATTTAAAATTACTTGTAGGTTTAAAATTAAAAATGTCATTAAAAAAATTCATTAATTTTAATATAAAATCATTTCTTAAAGTTGAAACTACAGTGTTGTATTTATAGTATTTTTGAACAATGTTTTTTTCCTTGCAGATTTCTTTTGGGTGGTTAAGAGATATATAAAGTGAATAGAACTTAATTTACAAAAAATGTGTGTGAATTACTTTTTTAAATAATATATAGTGTTTATGAATTTAAAATTTGTTTTATGTGGTTTCTAAGGTATATCAAAGAATTAATTTATTTAGCGAATTTTCAACAAACTTTTCAGGAATTAGCAATTTTGTTCAATAGAGGTGTAACTTTGTATTTGAAAATATATTTTATATTTTACAAATCAAGAATAAACAGAATTAAATAGTCAAAACTAAACATTGAAAGAATTTTCCTCTGTACTTTTTTAAATTGCTTTAATACATACCAAAACCAAGTAAAAGTTGTCATTAAATAAATTTCTATTAAATTCTACTTCATAAACACAATTTAACAAGCAAACTTTTTTTATTACTCCTAAAAAATAGCCTAATGCCTTGAAAGCTAAATTTATCGTAGATTCCTTGTACCTCCCACAAAATGCATTCGATATAGAAGACCTCTAATAGGTGTAATAAATGTCTATAGGACAAATTTAAACTCTAGGTTGAAATTTTGCTCTAACTAGCCAAAGCATTTAAATATATTTTTCAATTGCTATATGATTACAGGAATAAATGCACATACGTAATTACAATAATAAAACTCTGATGCCTTTTTATCAAAACATTGAGTATACTATATAAAATACACATTTATAGATAAATATTTTAATTTTATTATATATAAATAATTTATGATATATCTTTGTACTTTCCACTCCCAGATTTGTAGTAAAAGCTTCATTTTGTACTATTGACAAGATTAATTTAATGTACAAGTATGCTCTGCAAAACTAATAATTGATTGTTCATTAGTGTCACTTTAAATTACACAAGAGATATTAGGGAATGAACTTCAGTTAAATGACAACACTAAACTTTTACATCAAAGCGAGGGTTTTCAGCTATAACATGCAATGTATACCATAGCAAACCTTTAGTGACACCAAGGTCATTATTTAAAGCTAAAACTTGACCAATGATGATTAACATGAGTTTGTAACCATGACCACAAATATGGTCAGAAGAAATATGTTGCAAATACAAGTCAAAATACAAAAAAATTACACAACCCATTAAAACAGATATTCAAGCTCAATAGATTATATAATTTTTTAAAAAAAGTGTAACACATTTCCCCCATTTCAAAAAGATTGTGTGCAATTACAAACTATCGTACTAGATAATTTATCTGCACAGCACGTTAATTGCATTGACTAATGCATCTGAAAGGTAATTCAATTAGCTGATCAAAATTAAGCAATGAAAATTTAACCTCATCAAGGGCTAGTTGTACAATTGCTTCACTTTCTGTGTCGAGTGCAGAAGTTGCTTCATCAAGTAAAAGAATTTTTGGGTTTTTCACTATTGCTCTAGCAAGTGCAATTCTTTGCTTCTGGCCTCCACTCAACTGTGTTCCTCTGTCTCCAACAAGAGTATTGAACTTCTAATTGAGTTTTAAAAGAAATATTACACCAAACACCAAAGCTCATGATTATCAGATTGAGAAATACATAACAGATAAGATTTTGATTACTTTATTAAGAGGAAAAAACTAAATTTCACATAAGAAATAAAAACACATTTGTAAGTAAAATATGAACTTGAAGATTATTAATAGTGCATAAAATTTATTTTGCTATTAAAATTTTAGACAAAAGCTACCAATCGAGCCTTTCCTACCAATAAGAATATATGCGTACCCCAAAATTACTACTAACGAAAAATTGTCAATGTTCACTTTCCTCTATGTAAGAAAGAGCAAGGTTCTGTTTGTACATTTATACTATAACTAATAACAATACATTGAAAAATATACATACACTTTAACATTGTGCATTAAATATCATGATAAAAATTAATTTATATATCTGAGCATTAGTTAATACTTCATGAAATAAAGGTAATTTAACAGATTAGATTCTTAGATAAAAGCACTAATGATAACAGTTTGTTCTTTTGTGGAAAACATTTGTTCAAACTCACCTTAGGAAGATTACAAATAAATTCATGAATATTAACAAACTTTGCAGCTCTTTTTATTTCTTCATCTGTGGCATCATCTTTACCAAAACGAATATTTTCTGCAATTGTTGTTGAAAAGAGGACTGGCTCCTGACCCACAAAGCCTATGTTACTTCGCAGCCAACCAATATTTAAATCCTTCACACACATATTATCAATCTCGATCTGAAGAAAAATATACATTTGATAAAATAAAAATAATCTATTTCTAATGGCAGACTGAACAATTACAGCAGAGAACAAGTATAAAGAAGGGGGGGGGGAGAGAAAAAAGCCCAAAACAGTTCATTAATCCAACATATCTCTAGCCTCTTAGTAATGCTTGGCAAGAAACATTTGTACAGAGCAGGATGGTGTAGAAAATGTGCAGAGTCCATGACCTCTCCAGAGCTGCGCAGACTGGACTGTGCATACTGGAAAAGGAACAACTTTGATTCTATACAAATGGTTTCACAGGCAGTCATGTCCTGTGGCTAGGCAGAATTCAGCAACCACTCTACGCCTTGGGCCATTATGCAAATTCAAGATAATGCAAATACTAAAGGCCATATATGGACAAATGGCAGTTATTGGAGTTAAATAACTTAGATTGTGAAATCACATCTATGGAGACTTTTCTTATTTAGTCTTTAAATTACATTAAAAACTCATGTCACCAGGCTTTTCTCAATCCTCTAATAAAATAATTACTCAATATTCAACGGAATAAACAGCATCCAATTATTGCATTCAACTCCTTATGTGATTGACTAGTTTATTATTCTCTTACTAATTTTCTTGTGATTTGCAAATTTCAGTAAAGTTCTATTCTAATAGTGGAAAATTAAAAATCCTAAATTTGAATCAATTAACTCATCTAAAGAACATTTCAAGTCTAAATGCAACAAAAATTTCCCCAAATTAAGTAATAAATCTTTATTGCTTCAATTGCAATCATTGACACAGCAACTTTTCACTATTGAGGTGTTGTGCAGCAAGGGCGTAGTTAGTGTTGTATCAATGATACAACACCCCAAGCTACATTGGTCCCAATGCGAGTAACAAGAAACTGTTACATGCTATCAATAGCATCATTGTGACAAAGCTTGTATTTGAAAAACAGGCCCCTCTCCCCAAGGAATTTTAATACAGGGCCAGCTACACCAGTGTTGTACAGATTGCATAGTCAAAGAAAAAATGTAAATTTTATTTAAAAAGATTTTTTTTTTTTTAAATTTAAAGCAACATAGATCAAAACTAAAAAATCTAGCCAATTTTTTACAACACAAGGGGAAAAAAATTTGTAAAAATATATTCTTATACGTATAAAAATACCAGAATAATTTACTTCAGTTTTGTAGGGAAGTGAATGTTGTTCTTTACAAATGTTATGAAAAGGATTAATAGAATGAGAGAGATATTGCATATTGCAGTTTTTCTGAACAATTTACCAGAACTCAAAATTTGCTATACTTAAGGATGGAAATTTATGATTTGCCTACAATGAACGCTTTATAAGCTATGATTCCTCCCAAATAAGAAAAAGTTCCCTTAATATAATTTGTGAGAAAAATCCCATAATCCACTCAATGGAAACAATCTTTTTACCAGTCACAGCAAAAGGAATATACATATAAAGGAGTATGGCTTAACCATTTCTAGTCTACTGCCCAGTACCACTGGATATATTTTATTGACATATGTCCAGTAGGGCTGGATGATGTAGACGTCTCTACATCGTGATACATCTGCAACTTTACATCGTGATGTTATGATGTATCACGATGTAAAACTTTTATAAATAAAAAAAAATAATGTGCCACCGCTTTCTGTACATATTAAAAAAATAAAATGATTGACCATATAAAAAATTATTAATAAGTGAAATAATTAAAAATGGTACACTTTCAATTTGAAAGATAATTTAACAGAAACAGGTCGAAACATAAAAATGAAACAGTAAAAGAATTAAAAAAGGCATTCAAATATAAAAAAAAGTACTATACAATTTAAAAATGCAAAAAGTATTTTTTATTATGACTGTTAGGAACACAATTAATTCTTAAGTTCTGTGGGCTGCATCTACCAGATGCTTGGCGTTGGTGGAAAGTGATTCATTCATCAGCCAGCAATTTAAAGAAACTAACTTTATTAAGAACTGCCGAGCGAGCAAGCACACGTGATTGCTTCACCCGTTTTATATACAGAGCATAGTGACGTCACAGAACCACTTCACAGTTACAAAAACGTGGCGCCATGCAGCCACTCATTAACACAAATCATTTCTATTCACAACATACTCCCACCTTTGAGACTTCGGGAGAGTCACAAACCTATAACATTTATAATTCAATAGATCCAGTCTCTTTGGTTCTTTAATCAATCTTCCTGAAGAAGTATATTTTTTCACAATTACATCATTAGTATTCAAGTCATTTTCAGGTTTAGTACATTTAACAGAATTTGATTCCTCTTTCAACCCCTTAGCATTATTTGCAATCGCTTGTACTTCCAAAGGGAAGATGCATTGTACCGGGCGTATTACTGTTCCATGTTGAGTTTTAAGCCGAACTGTGCGAATTTCCTCGTCTCGACCAGGGATTAATTCTATAATTTTAGCTATAGGCCAAGACAAACGTTTCTTATTGTCGTCCCCAATTAAGACCATTTCCCCAACTCGGGGCTCACGCACCCGATTATCATTCTGTTTTTGTATTAGCTCACCTAGATATTCTTTCCTGAAACGTTGCCTTAAATTACTTAAAAGTTTAATTCTGAATTTCATTCTTTTTCTTAAGTCTCGCGAATTTAATTCGTCAATATCGGTAGTATCGGAACAGCGATTTTCTATTAAAAACATTGCAGGAGTAAGAGGGATCAATTCCTGTGGATCTTCAGATATATAAGTTAAAGGTCTACTATTAATTAAAAATTCACAATCACAAATTACTGTTGACAATTCTTCATAGGTCAATATTGATTTTCCAAGAGAACGTCTCAATAGTTCTTTAATAAGGCGAACCAACCTTTCCCACCAGCCTCCCCACCATGCGGCGGTGGGTGGTATAAATTTCTAAACTATTCTTTGAGTTGATGTTTCTCTCGATATCTTATGCCAATCCAATTTCGCAAGGTCATTGAAAGCACCCCGGAAATTGGTTCCGTTATCACAGTAAATTATCCTGGGCCTCCCGCGCCTGGCAATGAAACGCCTAAGGGCTAGCAAAAAGGCATCAGAAGACAGAGAATTTACTAATTCAAGATGGAGCGCGCGATAGACTGCACAAGTAAATAATGCAATCCATCCCTTTTCGCCAGTTTTTAAAAACAAAGGTCCAGCTAAATCAATTCCTACAACTTCAAATATCGCGCAATCAGTCACTCGGTCTGGTGGTAAAGGTGATGGTCCGCTTGACAATGATTTCACTTTAAAACGAGCACATATAACACATTTATTTAAAATACTCCTAATAGTTTTTCTAGATCTGATAATCCAGAACCTTTCTCTAATTAATGATTGCATTATTTGGATTCCAGCATGACAGTTCTTTTTGTGTATAGATCTAATCAAAAGTTTTGTAAATTCACATTTATCAGGTAACAATATAGGATACAAAAAAGAACTTTCATCATTTCTTTCAGTTATTTTAGACTTAGCCCTTAAAATATTATCATTATCAATAAAGGTAACAAATTTTAAAGATTCAACATCAGGTAAATAATATGTCTGAGTTAAACGAATCAATTGTTTCTCAGAATTTTCAATTTCAGCAACAGAGAGTTCATGTTCTTTACATTTGCTACAGTCTTTGCGACAATTATTTACAAATCTTAAAACCCAAGCAAATACTCTAATCATTTTATCATAATCAGACACATTACATAAAAGCAAGGGGGGTGCATCGTTTGCTAGATCAACATTCGCATTTCTAGTTTTCTTTATCTCCACGTTAACTTCTTGAGGTTCGCAACTGATTTCACCATCTGGCCAAAATTCCGAATTTTGTTTCAACCAGGATGGCCCCTCCCACCATCTAGAATTAAGCATTTCTCGTGGAGAACAACCACGGGATAGTAAATCCGCGATATTCATGTTTCCTGGGACATATTTCCATGATTGAATTTGAGTCAGTTGTCTAAATTCCTTTACCCTATTAGCTACAAAAACTGACCAATTTCTATATTTCTTAATCCACCAAAGTGCTGTTGTAGAATCGGACCAAAGAGTAACTTTCAAGTCCGGCATATTAAGCGCTTTCAAAATAGAATTTAAAAGTCGAGCACCTATACAGCAAGCTATTAGTTCCAAACGCGGTATACTCAAAAGTTTGAGAGGAGCGACTCTAGACTTCGCTCTAATGAGAATTACGCTAACTCTAGAATCAACTATTGATCGAGCAAAGACGCAACCCGCATATGACCCCTTGCTTGCATCAACAAATACATGCAATTCAGTTAAAATATCAATTTTCATACAACGTGGCACAGTTACATCTTTTAAAATTTGAATTTCCTTATACCATTTCATAAATTTATTTACAATATTCTGAGGTAGTTCCTGATCCCATGCAATTTTCATTTCCCATAGTTCCTGTAGTATTAATTTGGGAAGCAATGTAGACGGCGCCAACATCCCAATGGGATCAAAAACTTTTTGTACAGTAGACAAAACTAATCGTTTGGTTATTTTCGTTTCGCACGTTAATGATTCGAAATTCGTGCAACATTTCAAAACATCATTATCCAAGTCCCAAATGATACCCAAAATAAAAGTTTCGCCTGAGTGTTTATCAACACTTCTACTTGCCACATTGCTCTCAAAAGTACGTAAATTAAAACATCCTTTCGACATAATTAATTTAGCCTTCTCAATAAATATCTCTATTTCATCAACACTGAAAACACCAGCTACACATTATCAACATAAAAAGAAGATTTTAACTTTTGTGCAACTTCCTTATATTCAGGACTACAGTTTTCTAAAAGATGCATAATAGATGCATTCAATAAGTAAGGGCTGGAAGACACCCCAAATACAACTCGACAATGTCTGTACACTAATTGTTTTTCATTGCATGGGAAATAAAATCTGAGATAATCTCTATCTTTCGGTGCAACAGATAGCATCAAAAAAGCCTTTTCAATATCGGCTACAATTCCAATTGGATAAATTCTAAAACGATCTAAAATGTCAGGTATTAGTTCAATAAGGTTTACGCCTTTACATAAACAGTTGTTCAAAGATGGTTTCCCTTTTTCATGGGCGGAGGCGTCAAATACTGGACGTATTTTCATTGTCGCACTATCTAATTTAATCACTGGCCTATGAGGTAAATAATGACATTCATTGTTCAATTCTACCTCCGGCACACCCCGTTCAATGATATTTAAATCTTCCCACTCCCTAAACACACTTTTATAATCATCAAAAAATTTACCGTTTCTTAATTTATTTATCATCCGTAAATGCCTTTTCCACGTTAGTTCTTTGTTACTGGGTAAATTCTCAGAGTTACATTTCCATGGGAGGGTCACTTCATATCTTCCATCGGGAAGAATTTTCATTTTATTCTTAAAATCGGTTAAATCAAAATTTTCTCTAGTATTTTCATTAAGTAAGGGATCAGTTATTCCTAAAACATCTAGCTCCCATAATTCTTTAACACTAACATTCCTTACATGCAACGCCGATGTCGTCAACATCTCGTTTTTAACGTTTGAACTTAATTTTCCAATTACCGTCCATCCTAGTTTAGTTTCAATAGCTGTTAAGCCAGAATCTAATTCTATTAAGTTCCCAGTTAATAATTTTCCTATATTATCAGCCCCAATCAAAAGTCCAATTTCAGTTTCCTTACAATTTAAATCCGATAAAATAATTTCCTTATTCTTTAACTCATTTAGAATACGCTTATCCTCAATCTTAGAAATAAATCCACATATTTTCTTTTCCGATAGCGCTTCAAAACTACATACATAAGAGCGTTTTAAATCACTAACCTCAATAGAAAACACACCGTGATATTTAGGTTTCGATTCATCCCCTCCGAACAGAGAATGAATTATAGTTTCCTCTCTAAGTGGAGTGGCCTTCAAAATACTAGTAACACTTTCACTGATATAGCTATTTTCACAAGCGGAATCAATGAGAACTCGCACTTTCTTTTCCCGACCCTTGATCCGAATGAAAACGCAGAGAGCTTGAAAGTATATACTTTCGTTTCTGTTGCAGTTACTTGATAGAGAATTCTCAGTTTTTATGGAACATTTTTGATCATAATTTTTATCTAATTTTGGACACATAATTTCAAAATGGGAATAATTACATTTAGAACACTTAATGGTATGTTTAACATCACAATTTTTACTTAAATGACCACATCTATTTAAACATATAAAACAAGCACCTTTTCTTAATAATAATTGTTTCTTAGCAATAAAAGACATTTTTCTAGCATTATAACATTTTTCACTCGGATGATATTTCTCACAAAAAATACAGTTATTAACTTTCTTACCTGAAGCACTTTCAGAACTCACCAGTGCTGATGCAGTCATTAATTCAGTTGTTTTCATCCTTTCGGTTGTGGGATCTCTCTTTCGGATAGTAGGGCCGAAACCGGATTTAGCCAGTTGCACCATCTCTTCCCCTTGAACTTCGAGGCGAAGGAAAGTCATTAAATGTTCTAGATTTCGTGATCCTTTGACTTCTGTTTCATTATTCCGTTTTCTTTCCCAGGCTACCAGGACTTCCTCGGGTAAACAGGATTCTACCAACGGTGTTAGAAAGTCTCCATATTTTTCTTGCGTTCGTCCAAGGCTCTCCAACGATCGTAATTTTCCTTCGAGTTCGTCTTACAAGGCGGGCAAATCAGTTTTCGTTCTTCCAGACGCAGCGTTTTTCATAACTAAACTTAACAGTTCACGTACGTAAATTTGTACGAGCAAGTCTTCACGGCCGTATCTCTCTTTTAATTGATCAATGGCTTTAGGGTAATTTTCCGCCGTGCGGGGAAACTCAACACTAATCGTTCTGCTTTCGATTTTGGTTCTACGGATTGCAATAAATATTGCATCTTGTCCTCCGGCGCGATGCTTTTATCATTATGAATTTTCTGAAATTGACTCCAAAAGGCCAAAAAGTCTTTAGCTTCGCCACTGAACTTTTCAATTCAATTTTCGGTAATTTAAAACTTCTCTTTTCAGTTTCGGTTGGAATAGCAGTTTCTTGTATTTTCGAACCTACTCGGGAATACATTTCGATATAGCGGTCACGGTAGTTTTCTGCGTCTTCCATATCATCCAAATATTCTTGCTCGGCATCTTTCATTTCAAGAGTTGTTCAGAAATTTGATTCTGACAAGAGTCGAGTCTCTGGAATTTATCCATGATTTGAGTTTTCAGAATCGAAAGTAGATTCATATCGATGTCTTCTTTCCTCAATTCGGTTTCAATTTTCTTCAGACTGAGAGAAAATGCTGTTCTCAGCCCTTTCCTTTGCGCTTTCAACGCAGTCACTTCCATCTTTATAGATCGAAAATTTCAAAGTTCAATAGTTCGTGATTCGGTTTCAGTTTCACCTCCAACAAACAGCCTCGCCCCACGTTGGGCGCCACTAATTATGTTAGGAACACAATTAATTCTTAAGTTCTGTGGGCTGCATCTACCAGATGCTTGGCGTTGGTGGAAAGTGATTCATTCATCAGCCAGCAATTTAAAGAAACTAACTTTATTAAGAACTGCCAAGCGAGCAAGCACACGTGATTGCTTCACCCGTTTTATATACAGAGCATAGTGACGTCACAGAACCACTTCACAGTTACAAAAACGTGGCGCCATGCAGCCACTCATTAACACAAATCATTTCTATTCACAACAATGACTAAGAAAAATTAGCATCTCTGCATGCTTAGGGAGAAGGGAAGCTCTTTGTCTTGTTATAACGCTTCCACCTGAACTGAAACTCTTTCAGAGGCCACACTTGAACCCTGAATACACAGATATTTTCTGGCTAGAACTTTCAGAGATGGGAAAGATTCGTAGTGAACCTTCCACCAATCGAGGGGATCATGCTCGAATGAAACTCTTGGCATAGATAAATATTCATTGAGCTCTTTCTCAGCTTCCTGGGAAGGATTCCTTGTATTTTCTGAATTACTGTTTGAACCAAACACATCAAAAAATTTAGCCAATCCTTTCTTGTTTTGTTCTTTTGTCCTAGTTTCAATATTTTCAAAATTATCAGGATTAGATGTCTTCTGTGTTGTATAAATGTTCCTCATTTTTGCAACAGCTATTTCTTTACTTCTTCGGGAGACTCTATAAAGTTTAGTCGGAATCTTGGATCACACAGAGTTGATAACTGTAAATTTCATAACATGGGATGAGATTCATACTTATTTAGGGACTCTAAAATTTCTGATTTGATACTTTTAAGTAGCGAACTGTCTTCATCCTTGTTTTGAAGATTTTTATTTTCATATATAAAGGTAGTACAGCTGACGCTGTTGTATATTATTCGCCGCTCAAGGAACTTGTTATGTCCTCTAATAACTCAGTCGCTGTTGTGAAGTCTTCTAAGGCTGAAATTTCATTTCCCTCTAGCATCAAATGCTTTTTATTTGAGTACTCTAAAAGGATTTTGCAAATTGGCTGATTTTCCAAAAATCGTTTCACTAATTTAAAGTGCTCCACCATCGAGTTGCACAAGCAGAGGGAAGTGTTTTTACCTCCATTTGTAGTAACTCTTGGGCTTTGTGGAGATCTCTCTTCATCTTCCAACTCATTGAAATGCATTTTGCAACTTTTTAAGCCGTGCAATAGCTCTCTTCAATACAGGAATATCCAAAGAGTGATTAACCGCTATGTTTATATTGTGAGCAAAACAAGAAATATGATCATTCTCTAAATTGAGTTCTTCAATTGATTTTAAGATGTTACGCCCATTGTCAGTAGTGATTGACATTATGTTCTGGACATCAATGTCCCAATCATTTAAAATACTCCTCAAAACTTCAGCAATGTTCTTACCATTGTGATCGTCATCAAAATGTGCACATGCTAGACATGCTGATTTCAGTGCCCACTCTGATGTGATAAAATGTACTGTAATAGTGATGTATGGTTTATTGGCTATAGATGTCCAGCAGTCAGTTGTTACAGAAATTGTATCTTTGTTAATTAATGATAGTACCTGCCTAATCTTGACCCTGACTTCATTATAGAGTTTTGGAACTGCTGTAGCAGTAAAGTGCTTTTGTCCAGGTAAGCTATAACGAGGGTTAAGGACCTTCACCATATTTATGAATTCTTTTCTATTAACAAGGTTGTATGGCTGCATAGTGTACACTAAAAATTTTGTTACTGAGTCAGTAGTACGTTTAGAGGCTTGGTCGTCCAACCATTGAAAATCAGTCATAAACCTTTGTCTTTTATGCCTATGATTGTCAAACAAAGTTAAATTGATTGGATTCAGATACAGCCATGTTTGAATGTGGTTGCGGCTCATCAATCGACTCATCAACAGCAGCACAAAATGGAGAATATTGCACTGTCTCTGTGACTACATTACTTTTATTAGAAACTTCAGAAAACTTTAATGGATGATGAAGCCTGAGATGACCAAATAAATTAGATGTACTTCCACTTTTGCTGAAACTGGGACCTACAAAGTTTGCAAACTGCTATACCTTCAGAAACGATTTGTCCGCTTTCATTCGCTGGTAACCCAAAATGTTCCCAAGCTCGACTTTTTTACTTCTTTGGAAGCAGTTCAGAAAATACTGGACAATCTAATGTTCGATGAGCAACTGACATCTTTTTTATTCACACAACTTTTATCATAGGAGATTCCTACAAAAAGAATTAAATTGATAATTATTGTACACAGATGTCACAAGCAAATCAATTTTACCCACTGTAATGTTGCGAGAATATCCCTTTTTTCCTTACCTTTTGAAAAAAAAAATGTCTGGTAATAATTTGATCATTCGGGATGTTACGACATCGGATTTCGGACTTTATACCGTATTTTATTTTCAATACTTAAGAAATTCCGTCTTTATTATCAAGTATTCGAGGTTCCATTAACTAAATATTGATTTTTGCGACTTGCCGGTTTTTTTTTTTTACCCAATACCACCCTTAATCAGAAAAATCGATTTCCGGCATAGAGTCGGTCATGACGATGCCGATTATCGATACTGTACTGTACTTCTACAAATAAAGGAAACACGCTCAATAAATTACTCGGAAGATTATTTTTATGATAAAGTATATTAGAGATAATATTTCTAAAAAAATTGAAACTGCGAAAACGTTTAGCTCGGATTATTTATTTATTTAGGCAAACTTTAGAAAAATTTGTGGTTTAATCCACTCAATTTAAATCAGTTACCTAACCACAAAATTAAAAAACATTAGCAAAAAAGATTACATTTGATACGCCTACGGGCTAAACCAAATTCTTTGATAAATACTTTTTTCCATAAAAATAAAGTTATCTAGTTTCCTTTAAATATTAAAATAAAACTCATTTATTGAAAAAAGCACATGTGACAGACATGATAATTTTAGAAAGAAAAAAAAATTACTCTAAAAAAAACATCTGCCGCAGGATTGATTATTTTGTATAAGTAATACATTTTTTCCCCTTAAATATCTTAATCAAACATAAAAATTTTTTTTCATTAATTAAATATCAGAAAGTTTTAATCAAAACATAAAAAATGCTTACCTTAATGACAGTAACAGTTGGCAATGTTTGCAAATAAATCAAAATATTTCCACTCTGGACTGCAGACTCGTACATCGGTCGCTGGTCTGAATTAACTATTCACCACGAGCTGATACAAGCGATGCAACACAACACTAAACACCGTGATACACAATGAACGTCAAATCGATTTATTTTTCATCGGTTTGAAGTCGAGCAGCTAAGAAAACCCTAAATCGAAATGAAGCTCATTGCTATATCTACATTAGACCGGGTGCAAAGGTTTTGTCTACAGCATTCCCCACGTGACACCGAAAATCGCTCATTTCTCACCTCTCGATTTTCGGTTTTTCTGCAGACGTGATTAATACAAAACCAGTTTTCCTCCATCAGAATGAAGCTCAGCTCGACATCGAATCTTCGGTATTTATGGCTGCACCGATTTAGAGATGCATCATTCTGGATAGAAATAAAACACCAGTTTTTTTATGTAGCGTTTACACTGGTGTTTACCGATGTATCGATGCATCGTCCAGCCCTAATGTCCAGTGATACTAGACAGTAGTCAAGGTAACATCAAGATTTATAATATTTTCAAAATTATTTATCTATTGTTTGCTATGACATTAGCAAAATTTATGCCTGTTTAACAAAAACATTTAGGTATATGTTTTTGAAAAGGGAAAAAAATTGTGCATCTAAAATGGAAAAAAAAATACTCACAGACCCTTCATTTGTATCATAAAATCTGAGAATTAGTTGTATTATAGTACTTTTTCCACATCCACTAGCACCAACAAGAGCTACAGTTTCTCCTGGGTTAACAACAAGTGAAATGCCTTTCAAAACCTGCAATCATTGAACATATTATAAAAAAAGAAAAACGAGCCTTACAGTAGTTGCATATGATGTGCAACATCTGACATGTTATCATGGTAAATACGCAACAGTGATTTTAATCCTGAAAAAATGCATCGGGTATGATTGGAAATAATTTTCTATCGAATAAATATATCTTTAATGAAAATTTTATTTAATTAACACAAGGAGTAATGCAATTTTTTATCAAAAATATTTAATCTGGTTCAATTTGGGAAAGAGCGGAGATAATAGATTTATGAAAACTAAAATATGACATGTATACTTGTGATTTCAAAGTATTTAAAAATCGTTGAAAAACAGCGTCAATACCAGTATCACTGTTAGCTGTCGAAACATTTCGATTTGTGTTCATGTTGTGCTTGAGTTCATCTTTCAGAAAGCTACGAGTGGCTCAGTTTCTGGCAAACTGAAGTTAATATTAAAATCACCATTCCAAACCATGGGAAGCGAGTGAGTTTTTTTTAGAAAAAGCAGAACCACCTTCTGTTTACGGTAAAAGTACAAATGCAGGAATCTGTAATTTTTTTTTAACTGTCTGATTTGGAGAAATGTATGCGACACCAAAATGACTGTTTGTCCATTTTCAAATAAGCATTCTGCCGCACATATGTCCCAATATATTGACTAACAATACCCAGTCCAATTGTTTGACGATCAATAATGCCCATATATTACTTACTCGTATTTTTTTAATAATGATGATCTTGTCAGATGCTTAACAGTAAATATAGTTTACACATATAAATATAACTTCAGATTTCATGCACAACGAGCCCTGACCCTTTGACAATTGAGCATAAGAATCACAAGTTTATTCTGGATGAAGTCTAATATAATAAGACTTGCTGGTATGTGTGAAGTGAATTTAGATTCAAGTAAACGAAACCAAGTTTTTGAATTCCAATCTTTTCAAATGCTAAATTTAACAATATAAAACAAAAAGCTGCCGGCTTGATTGCTACTTAAGTTGGACCCGATACGAGGGTAGCGAAGAGACACCATCAAGCGCATGTTTAAAAATTAGAAATATTTTAAGAAAATAAAAATACCTGTTTACTTAATTAGTTTTTTTTAATCGAGAAATCTTTTTTAATCACAATTAAAAATTTATATTGACAGGGACAGGAATTAACCTCAAAATATTAAAAGGATTCACACTAATTCCATATTACTTGTATTTTTTTAAGAATGATGAACTTTGTCAGATGCTTAACAAGAAATATAATTATATTATACAGTTTACACATATATAAATATATCCTCAGATTTCACACACAACGAGCCCGAGACTTTGACAATTGAATTAAGAATTGCAAGTTTATCCTGAATGAAGTCTAATAAGACTTGCTGGTATGAGCGAATTGAATTTAAAGTCATAAAAACGAAATCGAGTTTTTGAATTTGAATCTTTTGAACATTTAACAATATAAAAAGCTGCCGGCTTGATGGCTACTAGAGTTGAACCTCGAAGCGAGGCTAGCGAAGAGACACCACCAAGCGCGCTGATTGGTCAAATCAAATAGTGCACTCTTCACGGCTTGATGGCTAGTAGAGTTGGATCCCATGCGAGGGTAGCGAAGAGACATCACCAAGTGCGCTTATTGGTCAAATCAAACAGCAGGAGCTTTTCTGACTTTCTGTTATGCATTTCCGTCCCTTTTCATGAAATCACTCCAACAAATATCCAGTAACCGAGAGTAAAGATGTTACACATCAAAAAGTCAATATAAAAGTGCTTCAAATAAATCACATTTCGCAAGTCTAGACAGACATAAGTAATGAGAGAGAAGTCCTTCATAATAAGTAAAAAAGTTTTAACTTATTTCACAATATTAGCATTTAAAATTTCAATATTTTACAGTACTTGAATTCAGTATGAAAACTGAATTAAATCCAAACAAATCTAATTTTCCTTTTTTTTTTTAAATATTGAAATACTATTTCCAGTAGTAATGATATTTTTAATTACAAATAATCCAACGAAAAATAATTCTGTCAAACTGTTAGCATAACTTGGTCTTTAAAACCTATCATTTTACTCTCATTAAATATTTACATTAAAAATCAAATTAAATGCATAGGTACAGGTAGCATTTTCACTCACATTTAAAAATTTTAAAAAAATTGTTTTCAATCTTAGTGCACAAAATTCATGTATCTACAATAAGTTTATGCAAAATAAAATGTTACTAAATCAGTTCTCCCTCTCTCATCTGTAAAAAATAAAAATAAATTGATTATTTAAATTGGGTGTATTTAGAAAACTAAATATATACTATGGCAATGATTTCTTACTACTCCAACATAGCAGTTATAGAGAAATAAATACACAAATGCCATGGATCATCCATACTTCGTAACAGAAGGTTATTTTCATAAATTATACATCATTGACAAATTTAAAAGTTGGTAATGCAACCAATGCCGAGTCTTGCAATTGTGTAACCTTAGGATGCTGAAAATCTTATAAATTCAGACCATTTCAATCTTAACCATGAAAGGAAGAAAGTATTATAATTCTTAGAATTATACCAAAAAAAAATTCACCTTCACATCAAATCTTGCTGGATAGTTGAAATGAACATTTGTCAATGTAATTTTCCATTTAGACCATTAGGTTTTGCACCGAGTTGAGAACTACTATCAATCACTGGTTTCTGAAAAATATAAATATAGTATGAGCATAAAGTAACTATTAAAGATACTAAAAAAATTTTCAACTGAAAAACTAA
>BMAO01028555.1:0-25403 GCA_019973975.1 Trichonephila clavata | reverse complement strand
CTTTTCACCAAGTTTCTGTCTTTGCCACAGCAAAATGTCCAAACGAATGAGCTTTCTTCACCACATCTACTTGCATCATTTCTGGCACAACTAACAGTTCTTGATCTTCACTAAGTTTAAATAAAATATTATTCTTTATGGTGAATTCAGTAGTTTTGCCTTCATGCAACAGCTGCTAATGGTTCTAATATACTCATCAGTTTCCTGAGCGTTCACAATCTTGTGTGTCAATTCATCACTAGTCACTAGCATAATGGATGTCTGCTCAACGCATCTACGTGTTGCATTTGTTTTGCAGGACGATGGACTACCTCGTAATCAAATCTGTAGAAAAATCGACCATCTAGCAATCTTTGGTGTCAACTCTTTCTTGTCTAGAGTTTTCGCAAATGCTCACAATCCGTTCGAATTAGGAATTTTCTTCCCAGGAGATAGTTTCGAAATTTTTTCAGAGCCTCGACAACGCCAGTACTTCTAGTTCATAACTGCACAATTTCTCTTCTGAATGGAAGTCTTTTTGCTCATATAATGGATTGGATAGAAATTTCCATCTTCACTTTTTGTAAAGCACAGCACACCTAAACCGAGTTTACATGCATCTGTATGCAGCTCTAACTTCGCGCCTTCCTTGAAAAGATGAATACAGGTTCATTTGATAACGCGTTCTTTAGATTTTGAAAAGCTATTTTTTTGTTCATGATTAAATTCAAAAGGTTTTGTTCCTCGCAATAAATCACTAAGGGGTCTGGCTATTATAGCGTATGAAGGATATATTTTCTGAAATACCCTGTCAATCCAAGAAAACTTTGAACATCTTTCGCGTTTTTAGGTTCTGGAAAGTTACAGACTGCTACTGTCTTTTCCGATGAAGGTTGAATTGTACCGTTCTGAATTATATGCCTAAAAAATTAATTTTCCTTTGCAAGAACTGACATTTTTTTTAGATTTAATTCAAGGCCGTATTTGGAAGCGATTTCTAACACACGAGTTAATTTTTCATAGCTTCTTTTTCATCTATTGCCGGAATTATTATATCATCTAAATAAATAATTAAAGTACCGTCTCTTAATAAGTCTCTAAACACGTAATTAATGTATCTTTGGAAATAGTTACTGCTAATAGATAAACCGAATGGCACTTTCAAAAATTCATATTGACCTGTTTCTGTTACAAACGCGGTGTATTTTCTGCTTGTTTCATCAACATCTACATGAAAAATGCATTCTTTAAATCTAGCGTCGAAAATACTCTACCGTTCCCTAATTTATCTAATACTTCTTCAATTACAGGAAGTGGATATCTGTCCCTGATTATTTTTTTATTTAGCTTTCTATAATCGATACACAAACGCATCGTTCCATCTTTCTTCTTACACACCACAATAGGAGACGAAAATCTGAACAACTTTCTTTAATTATTCCCTGTGCTAACCACAGCTCTATTTGTTTTTCAACCTCGCGCTTTTCAAGTAAAGATAGCCTACGTGACCTTTGACAAATGGGTTTTTCATCTGACAAAATTATTTTCATTTTCAAAGCAGAAGATTTCGTTTTATTTGGTTTGTAATGTTTTATTAGTGTATGTACTTGACTCCTTAATCTACTATTCGAGATATGCGATAAATCATATGAACATTCCTCGTATGCCTCAGATACCTTCAACAAAAACAAATTAGACTTATCCATAATCCTCTCAGAATTAACTAAACATCCTGACTCATCAATCTGCTGTTCCCCACTATTCCATCCTTTAAACATACCGGATTGCATATTCTAACATTTGACCTTGCTTCCTCTGATCCACTTTTCAAGAACTCATAAACTCTTAAGGGTAATAATATTTCTGCCTCGATCTCGCACACTGCCGCGGGATGGTTTGTGTTTCCCCCCTTTCAATGAGATTGTAAATTCTGAAACGTTTGCAATCCTCCGTTCGCCAAAACAACTGGTTAGGGTGATTTGAGAATGCACTCTTTTTTTCGCTGAAACGTACTTTTTATTTATGATAACTGAGTTGGCTCCACTATCCAAAGTGGCAATTAATGGGATATCATCAACAATTACGTCTACATACTGTAATTCATTAAACAAAAAGTCATTTTGATTAGAAATAGTTTTAATTTGGTTTATGGTATGCCCTACACTTTTATCTTTATTTTCTGACTTCGCCGTTTTTTTCGCACAATTTCTAGCAAAATGCGGCCCTCCACACACATAACACGAGATTATTTTTCTTGTTTTACACTTTGGTTATGTTTTGGGAACTGTCTCTGGAAATAATTAGTATTTACTATGTTCGCGCGGTTTTTAATGTAAGCATCATTATCGTTTTTACTCTTAACATTGTTATGGTTTCGCGATTCATGCAGTGATCTGTTTTTCGAAATAAAAAATATATCGCAAGCTTTTCCTAGCTCATCTGGCACAAGCCATGAATCCGCCTGCAAAATTTTAATATGTGAAGCAGTTTCTAGATCTAAAGTGTCTAAGATTTTATCACTGACCATTAAGTCAAATAGGGATTTAAAATCATTAACGTTCCGAATTTTTAGGTAATATTGAAACATAGCACTTAAACGAGTAGCGAATTGTACATGAGTTTCATCTGTTTGCTTTTTGGCTTTTCTAAAATTAAGTAAGCATTCCTGAGCAGTGGGTTGGAATTCTCTTAAAACTAATGATTTGACTAACTCATAATTTTTGATTTCGTCATCTTTTACGTATAGTAAAATGTTATGTGCCCTCTCACCAAGAATATTAATCAGGATTTCTGATTTTAAGTCATCTGGAACATTTTTAATTTTGAATGCTCGTTCTATCGATTGAAAAAAAAGACCATAATTTTCAGGTTTTGTTGGGATTTGTATCGTTAATGTTTTTATACTTTTAATTAAATTTTCTAAATAATTAGTTTCCCCCTGTAAACTTTTCTGGGTTACATTCCCTTCAGCTTTTGCCTTTTGAAGTTCAATTTCTCTGTCCATCTGTTGCAGTTTAATTTTTTCTAGCTCTAGCTGTGAATTAGTTTCTCTTTCTATCTGTTGCAGTTTAATTTTTTCTAGCTCTAGCTGTGAATTAGTTATTTGTAGCTGCTGTTCGGCTTTTGATTGTCTATCCTCAATGGACAAATTTATCAGATTCATTACAAATTCTGGGTCATCTTTAAACAGTTTTGAATTTTCCAATTTAGTTTTTAGCTCGAAAATTGTTTCTTTAGAGGAAACTTGCTCCCCAATTTCATTGAGCACATTTATCAAGTCCTCTTTTCTTGTACATTTATGATACGACATTTTAATCACAATAGAAGAGTATAAAAAGGTATCTTACCTTTTTTGTTGTTGTTGTTGGGCTGTATCAATCAGAAAAAGGATCACTTGAGTTTATCCGTTCAAAAGCACAGTCAGAGTTCGAAGGTTCCGTTCGGTTTGCGAAAGTCCTGAACAGTTTTTTTTTTCACAGCGCACTATTAATTTAATGTCCTCACAGTCCACATCGCGATATCAATAGTCCTGACAGTCCACAAAGTTCACATCCAGGGCAAGCACCCATTTTATGTGGGGTTGTGACACGGAGTTCTAGGGGTATTCACATTAATCACACTGGTTTTAACTAAAACTAACGTTTAATGTGGACAATTACATTACTACACTCTACTATACAGATATTATTTACAGCGTTTCGATTACTTCTTCTCTTATTCGATAATAGTTTCTCAGTCTTTTCACTTAACAATTATCACACCACGGTTCACAACGGTGTATGGCATTCACACTGATGATGGATGTGTCACCTTCACGTGACTGTCCTTCCAGCATCGGGTTACTTGGTCCCTACACGGCCAGTTAGATCCCGGTTGCTTTCCTTTTTTCCTAGCAGCGTTGGCTCTGACCTCCTCGTCTAGACCTCTCGCTCGCTCATCTCTCTCTGGTTAGTTCGCTCGCTGGTGGCTCGCGTCGCCAGCGCCCTCTATAGTGCCGTCTATGTGGAAATTCCCACATATATATATATTTTTTTTATTGATTTTTACAGTACAACTTATACCTTTCCTAAGATATAAAGTTAACTAATCAATGCAGTCATTTAAAAAAATAAGACCCTTCGGTATCTTCGGCTTTTGCATGTGGCCCGCAAGTCAAAATAATTGACCACCCCTGTCTTAAGCTAATAGGAGCGACTGCATGTAATATAGAGAATTTATTGAATCCAAATATATAAACAATTTGGGAGCGTATTACTGCACACTTTTATTTTCAAAGCAGCTTTGAATATTTCATATTTAAAACTAATTACAACTAACACATACTACAACTTATATATATCACTACTAATTACAATTATTAGTGGTTAAGCATGTTTGAAAAATGTTGAAAAGAGAATTGATCTAAATTACAAAGTCGGTCACTGGTTGGCGTTATTTAATTCTTGGACTTTTTCCGAGATTGATGAGCGCGCCAAGTGTAATAACCGTATCGCCCTGTGTGTTTTCTTGATTTGAATAGTTTTGTAAATTCGGTTCTGTTGCTAGCATTATTTTTATTTTTTTACTGTTATATATTTATTATTTATTTATTTGTAATTTTTACTTTTTAAATTTGTTATTTATAACTTATTGTTGCGTTTATTTTGTTATTGTTATTCTGGTATATAAAATTAATTTTTTTTTTTGGTAAATGTTTATACAAATGATTTTAATTCGAATTTTTCTCAAATATTTCAATAGTTTGCGTTATCGTTTGTCATTAGCTCGCATTATTGAGCTTACTTTTTAGTGGAACATTTTTCTGGAACATTTCACAACACGTTTTTTGACTTTGTAGAAGAAAGTTAACTCTTATCTTTTTTCTTGGCAACTGATTTAATTTAAAATGGAAAATATGTTTTGCATATTTAAAAATGTAATTAAAATGAGCTTAATTATCATTAGTTAATTGATTGTTTATTTATTATTAATTTGTGTTATTAATATTTTAATAATAATATAATTCTTATTTGTCAAATATTGTTTTTAGCAGGCGATTTATTTTGTTGTGTATTTCTTGGCTAATGTAAAATGTTTTCTGGCAATAGAATAGAATTTCAGTTAGTTAATGTGCTGTAAACAAAATGTTCGTTTTGGAAGATATTCTTAATTAATATTTGTCTCATATTTACCACTAATTCCTCCTGACTGACTCAAATTCTCTACTAATAAATCTACTGCTCTGTTCACCCAGTGTCGACACGAAGGTAAATTTCTTTTTCTTCATATAAATTTTTACAGATACTCACGATGGCTATGATATTAGTATTATTGAAAATGTAAAGAAATGTTGAAATATTTTGAAAGGTTATTTGCTACGTTGCCTGTGCATTAAGAAAGAAAGCTGTGTTGGAATGGGGCATAAAGACGGTTTTAAGGCGATATAGTACCATCTTCACAATTTTTTTTATTTTTATATTTGATATTTGGTTTTAAATGTATTTCATAAAATTTAATATTTAATAATAATTCGTACAAAATTTTTTAATTTGTTGCAAAATGTTTGTAAAATTAAAATTTTTTTTTTAGCTTTTTTAAGCATTTTTTAAATCTTTAGGGCTTTTTTAAGTATGTCTCTTTTCTTTCAAATTTTTTTTCCAAGTACCTTATAATATACTACATAAAACTGTGCATGGGATTTTTTCTGCTGCTGCTTTTTAATTTTTTATTAATTTTTTTATTGTTCAACTTCCAAAAATTCTCCACAAAACATTAATTTTGATTTTGAATTTTTTTAGAAAAGTATTAAACACGTTAGAGCTAATTCCATGCACAGTTTACAAAACATACATTTCAGAACATGTATAAAATTTCAAACCCATTCTTCAATTATCAAAAAATCCTTAGAGTTTTGAATAACAGTATATGTACAAAAACTCAACATGGAGAAATATGAGTTTGAAGTTTTCATTCCATGAATAGCATGATATAATATTCATCGAATAGTCTGAAACTTTTTTGAAATGTTAATTAGTTTATTTAAAACTACTTACCATAAAAAATTGCACACATGTAGAACAATTAAACAGTATACTGCCATAATGAATATATAGAAAGAACGAATGAAAGATCAATATTTCATAAAACTTTATCTTAATAATTATTAAAAAAATAAATACACACACTTCGGAGATAATTCCATGCTCAGAGTTAATGCACAACATGTACAAAAAATGTTTATGCCTTATCTAAGAACTGTATAAGTGCATTTGTTTAAATAAATATCTTAAAATATTTTAATAATAAAAGTGTTGAATCTCGCACACATGGGGTATATATATCACCAAAAACAAATATATAAATATAGGAGCGTTTTTCTATTCTTGCGAATTAGATTTTTAATTATCTGAGTTATCAAAATGAGATTTAGTATTTGGGCTTTGGAAGAATCCGTTTTGAAGTTTTAATTTCATTAATAATAATATCAATAAAAGCACGCACAACTTTTAAATATTGACCAAATCCATTTGCTCTTCCCAATAAACAATTCACAAACTAGAATTTTTTCCTGAATTGCACAATTCTTTCTTAAAATGATTTATTACTGCATATATAATGTCAATCTCATTGATGCGCATTAGAAAAATAATTAATTCATTTTTTGTCAGGCTCTTTTCTAGCAGATAATCTGAAAAGTAGGCGTGGTAGTTGCTGTTTAGCATCAAACATTGCTCCAATACTTAATGAAAAATACAGGTAAAGCTTTAAAATTTTGCAGGCATATTTTTAAAGATTCGGGGTATCAAATAAGCCAATAAAAATTTTTCCGACAGTTTATTGATTTTTAGGGTACAATATCTCCTTAACTGCATTATCGTGTGCATGTACGTGAACTGTGAAAAAGTATGAAATTGAGAGAAAGGAAGGGTTGAAAGGCAGTGGATGAAAGGTTTTAAAAATAGCATGTTTAAAATTTTAATTGATTAATTTTAATGACTAAAATTAGTTTTTCAATAAAGATTTTAAGTTTTAAGAAGTAATTTAATTTTACGACGATTTTCAGCTTAAAAGGATTTTTAAATGATTCCTTTTTTGTGATTATTTTACAATTTTCCACTATCTCAAATTTCGCACTCTTGCATTACATCTTCGAGAGGGGTTTCTACTTCGAAAGACAACACGCGAGAGCACGCCAAGTTGGTGATTTTTTTAAAATCACGTCAACCAGGGGTCGATGCTGCAATTGCACCAAAAATATGTTTACTGCCAAATTTCTGACACATTCAATGAACAGTAGGAAAGCCATTACTCAGGAGGGAAAAACTAATTTAAGCAAAAACTTCCCAGGGTACTTTAAGATGAGGGGGGGGGGGGAATGGCTTCCACAACGAAAGAATTCATTTCTGTACAGTTAAATTATTGCACCGAGTGTCCCAAAAGTACGACTACACTTTCAATTATTATTTCTTAAGTAAATAAAAATAAATAAACTATGATAGAATAATAAAAAAAATATATTCACTTACAGTTTTTTTTAATCCATAAGAAAACATCAAAGCTTTTTTTATAATACTTTATTGCACGTTTTCAAAGTGCGAGTGCACAATGTTCGAGTTGCACACAGCACATCGAGTCTACGAGATTTCAGCCACGTTCTATGAAGCATTGCAAGATCAACAATCTGAATGACCAATGTAGTTCGACTGACCATTTCATCAGTATCATTAACTGAAAATTCGTCATCAGCGTTTTTCAAGCATCCCTACGAGAAGAAATCCAAAGGTGTTATGTCTGGAGATCAGAGAGGCCTCACTATTAGATTTCCTCTGTCCATCACTCGTTAAACTTTTTCTCACTTCCAAACTTCAGTGTGGTGATGCCCCATTAACGCTGTACATGTGTTGTAAATTTAAATTCAATAAACCATGCTACAACTTGTGCTTGTTCTTGCGGTGAAGCCATTTTAAAACGAGATTTTGAAAAACGGGGACGTTGCATTACCCATTTTGCATTTCATGAAACAGAAACCTTTTCTTTATAGAACATTAAAAACTGTAAGTGAAAATCTATGTTTATATTTGATTAATTTTTGAAAGTGTAGTGATACTTTTTCGACACCTTATATTTCAATATCGCACAATATTGCTACAATGGATACTAGCCCACGTAAATATCCTCGATATTGAGAAAGCCTATGAACTTGCCAAAGAATCCAGAGCTCGTCCCCAGTCATCTAATCTCACGACACTCATCGACGCCCATGCAGTTGCCAGCCGAAGACTAATCAACAATAACTTTAAATATTTCATCCCAGCTCTAAATAGTACAAAGACATCGATTATAACTAGACCTAGAACAAAGCACTTAAGAGGAATGAAAATCTCAGCTGACGGGCAAAGAAGTTACACAAATCATTGCCCAAACTGCCCAACTGTCTCCACAACATATCCTCAGCTGCCCATCAATTCAAGCCAGGCTTTTCAAGATCAGCCCAAGAGACCCAGAAGATTTGATCTCCTCTGATAAAGCTGCTTAAGTTGTCGAAGCTGTCTTTGACAGCTTCGGAGTGATCTTAAGATTCTTTTTTTTATCAATCTGCACATCATGGGCACGCCAACAACAAATACCCTATATTTTGTTGTGGTAAACCGGTGTCGAAAATTTTTTTAAAAACAATATTTTTTGGGATTTCTATAGATTATTGTTGCTCTTTTTATTCTGTTTCCCTCTATATATAATATTTGATGTTATTCTCGCATTAGAAATACTTTTAAACAAATATGTCTAGTAGGAAAGGACACTTTGTAAGCAAACACGTTTAAATCGACTTTGTTTACCTCATATGATATGTTTTAAAGTTAAAATGAATGCTCGTCAGAGATTAAGATACTTCCTTTATTGTGATCTATTTTATATATTTGTTTTCTAAAAGTATATGTTTCTAAGTAGCCTGTTTTTAGATTAATATTTCCCTGTAAGAGCTATGATTCTTTGATTTGGAAAAAAAAACTCACACACACGCAAGCTAAACACGAGGTTTAAAATAATACTCACGTAATTTAGCAATTCGATCTACTGAACTACGGGTTACCTTAAACCGACTGAATTCAGAAAAAAATCTATTTGATGCAAAATTTTACGAAATTCCAGGCTAGTTTAAGATAAGTTATGTGTGGGGGGGGGGAGGGATGGTTCTCCCACAACTAGACAATTCTTTTCTCTTACGAGTTAGCTCACTACAGTTGGTTGTATTAACGATGCCAGGCGAAAAAAACCATAATTCGATTCACTATAAGCCCTTAAAAAGTGATGTCATTTTTGAAAATTATAATGAAAATTAAATTTTTAAAACTGCAAAATTACACACTAATACTTGAAAGGCAAATATAATTCGTCGTTACTTGGAGAAGTAAAGAAAAAGTTTTAGTTAATAAATATTGATGACTGACTCATAAATTTTTTTCATTGCTATATAGCCATACGCATTTAATCTCTCTCGCATTCTATTAATACTTTATTCGAAAATTGATAATGTGGCAATTTATAAGCGCACGCACGATGGTTTAATACACAAGGTTTAATACACTGCGATTACAAAAGTCATCGAATATGTTCTACGACAGCAAGTGTAGGAGTTTTTTAAAAGCACCCTCCAAATATATATATATATATATATATATATATATATATACCAATACGGCACATAGCCTATCGGTGAGCAGGCTAATGCTAACAATATTATTCTACTTGAATACAATTGCAAGAAACAAGTTTACAGTCAAACATATAAAATTTAAGCATACATATTGCATGATAGTAAGGCCACTGAGTGGCTTTGTATGCCGAAAGTTGCGGTTTCGACCCCTGCTCAAGCGTCCACGTCGCGTGATTATGCGGAATATTAAAGATCCCTTGAGTGCCTGTTTAGCTTGGATGCTTTAGGCAAAACTAAATTCATAAGTCGGTTTCGCATCATCAGACTTAGGTGCATTCTTCGTGGGAGGACATCTCTTTGTGGTGATTGGTATTCCACCTGCATGGTACCAAACTAAAAAGTTATACCAGCTCTGGGTCTGCGTCTACAATATTGAATATAGATCCGCAACTCTATTGGAAATAAAAAAAAATATCGCGTGACAAAAACTTTAATTCAAAAATGCAACAGATTTCGCGCTAAAAAGGCTCCCCTGTTAATCTGTGCAACAGACACAAAGTTACTTCGAGTGTGTTATTCAATTTCTGAAGGATAAAGGAACTGTATTTGTCTAACTGAATCCCATTCTCCTTACAGTTCTGAATATTTACTTAAAACTGAAAAAAGTATTAACTGTAAGTAGGGTGTCATTTAGATTGGTGTATTATGATAGGTATATAGGTATTGGTTTGATTTCCTACTAACTGTGCATTTGTTCGAATGTTTTTTCTTTCCAAGTACATTTTCTTAGCTTTGTATATTTTTTATTCTGAAGTACTATTTAACTAATTCTGCTCTTAACATGTTATGAATTTTTGTTTATTATTTTACACTTTTAAAAATACTTGTATGTTATGTAAAGATAAGAATTTTGTGTTCAATAAACGCTGAAGCCGCCCATCCGGTATAGTGGTCAGTGAAGCTGACTGCGATGCCGCAGGAACTGGGTTCGAATCCCGGAAAAGGCATGGATGTTTGTGTTGTAATCCTTTCTTCTGTCTGTGTTGTTTACCCCCGTGTTATACGTTCGGTGGTGCACGGGGTTTATAAATGTTAAAAAAATAAAATAAATAAACGCTGAAACGAGGTGGTTGTTTCCCAGGGGACCGGTTTGTAGTTTTTACGTTTCTGGGTGATGCCATTGAACATTCAGTCAACAGCTCTCGTGATATTAAGAGTGATATTATTCCTTCAAATCTATCCATCCACTTTGCGTAACCGTTCGGTCCAAAAACTGACTTGAGCTGGAAAAGCGCTTATTGCAACTTGTTCGCTCTGTTAATTCCAGATGTTCAACACCAAAGCGAAATAGCAGAAAAATAGAGCAAAAAGTATAACAGAAAGAAAATGACAATAAAATGGATGAGGGTTTAAAATAGCATTAGCTATTTATCATATCTGTGTAAGCCTCGCTATTTAGAAACAGAGCCGCCCATACCACTGGCAACCGGTGTACCCCAAATCAGGCGTGTTTTCTATGGATTGTCAAATGAGGGCTTCTATTACCGTTTTCATTTCATTCAATCGTTACAAAAACAAAGGAATGATTGCATTGACATAGAATCATTTCATCCATAGATACCGTTGCGTTTCTTACAAATATAGACTGGTGAATACAAAAGTCAGTTAACATTTGAATAATTCACAGAATAGTTTAGGTAGAGAACTGACACACATGCATCAAATGGCGTAAGCGTTTTAATGGAAAAAAAAATGCACTTCATACAGTTTGATTGCATGGGCACTGACTTCCTCATGTGCAGATGAACACGCTTCAGTCTCCATTTCAGGTCACGGTAGCCAAGTGGTCTATTCATCGGATCATGGCTAGTGTGTCATGAGTTGGATCCCAATACTCCTGAACACCCGCCGTGTAGGGGTGCGATGCACGCCTTAAATCTGTCGAGAGCTCAAACGTCCTCCCGTTGGTGTGGTGTGGTAGTTAGGCCAGCTCAGGTGTCGTCCGCGTCACTTGACCATGGTTCAAAATTACGCCGACCGTCACCAAAAGCCTTGATGTAGCTGAACAGTGCGACGTTAATATTCACTCACCCACTCACTCAGTATCCATTTCTTTCTGTAGCAGCAAAACAGCAGTCCCACTTGTATCTGGGCTCCCACTACGAGGCCGATAGTCGGTGGTCTTCCAACTTTATCGAATCACAGAACCCATAGGAAGTTTAGGGGGAACCCTATCGTGCACTTGGAAGAAGTTAAAAAATACTTAAAGCACATGTTGTAAGCATTTTATAAAGGAAAGAGAATTTCCTAGTAAAGAGTTTTAGCTTTATGTATAATTTAGCCGTTAATAATATTACTTCGTACTCCAGATGCCACCTCCCCTTGCATACTTTCTGACAGAGATATTTTTGTGTATATATATACTTGCATTTTTTTTTAAAAAATTTGCTCAGAATGGCAAAGTCTAGTTCTGCTGAAGTTGTTTGCAGTCGCATTTCATATTCTGCTTTTAATTTGATTCTATATCTTGTTTTGTTGCCACTTACGTTAAAAGATTTTTCACGTAAATATTTCTTTCCGAAAGGCATTTTAAATGCTCCGGCTGAGTAGTGTAAAGGCTGATCTTTGTACCCAAGTTTGCTCGTTTGACTCCGGCTCAAGTCGGGGGATTTTCATGATGCCAAAAATCTACAGCGTCTATGTCGTATGATTATGTGGCATGTTAATGATTCCTAAGGAGCCTGTTTGGTTTAGGTGCTCTCGGGGAACAATTTCGCAACTCCTTGAACAATTTCGCATTACCAGGACTTAAGTCCCTCCCTCTAGGGAGGAAACTGAAAGTCAAAAGGACGTTGTGACAATTGGTATCTACCTATATGATGCTACAGTAAAAAAATTTATACCAGTTATCGGAGAATGTACTAAGTGTGCAATGGCCCCATTTGAAAGAGGGAGAAAAAACATTTAAATGGTTATAACTGGAGCAAGCCTTCTGATTTATTATAGAATTCGAAAGAATTTTTAATTCAACCATGCTTGGTTTTCTCTCTCGGAAATATTCTGTTACATTTTTAATTGAAAAATTGTGATCCATTATTTACGTTTAAACACTGTCCTTTAAAATCAGTTCATTTTTATTTAAATTCATTCATTAGAAAATTGTTAGTTTTTCAAAACATTTCCCCTCATTTTGTTAGAGGTACAAATTGCTGTTAATTCTTAAAACCAATGCATCAATTTTTTTTCCTTTTATTTTTTATCATACATACATTCAATATATTTACTTTATTTAGAATAGCACTCACGTCTGCAGAATAAGATAACTTCGCACCGTATTTCATCACATAATTACGACGCATCGTTATGATTTGATTCATTTAAAATTAATCTGAATTCCAAATGAAAAAGAAGGGTTCTATATTCTTTTTTGGATAATTATGCTCATAGTAAAGCAAATAACCTGAAATTAAATTAACTTGCTTTTATAAAATTTATCATTTTCACAGCAAAACGTTTTTTAACGCATTTTTTATTCATTTTTTACTACCATAGTCTATTGATAAACTCAATAGTGTATCAATCACACTACTCCAAATAAGATGCTATAATTAAATTTCATTTTTTCTCTCTATTCTTTTCTATGCCTATTAGAATAGAAAATGGAAATGGGCTCTCATGTGCAAACAACATACGATTCCAATGGAATATTAGCTGTTTTATCATTGACTTGGGGAATCTCAGTTTTCTGCTCCTTGGTCTCACATACAGTTACTTTTCGCAGAATGGCCTTTTAAACCAGGTTATCTGAGTACTTGCCCAGTAGTTTCAGGTGAAATTAAAAAGAAAAACTCTATATTGACTGAGAATTTTATAACAATTTTTAAAACAAATTTCTCTCTTATAACTAAAAATCCTTTTCTTTTTTTGAATTAATTTTACTTTTGTTGTAAATTAAATTTTACTTTCTCAGAAACGCTTTATAAACATACAGTAAGTTGTCCAGCTAGATAAAATTACTACAATTATTATCCTACTTTTATAATAGCAATAAAAATTCGAATTGCATTTGTGTGTGTGTGTGTTTCCTTACTTTATTAAACAGAAAACTTTGGATACGTAAGCAAACAAGATTACCTCAAGCAATACTTTAAACATCAACTGGACACAACTATTAATATTTGATGAATTTATTTAAAGGTGTGAGAATCAAGTTCACAAATTAAGTGTTCGTTTACCTTTGTGTGGCACTCTTTTCCAATTCTTCTGCAGTGTCTCTCAAAAGTGTTCATGCGTGTTAAGGTTTGCGACTACTAAAAATTAATATATATCGGAATTGTAAATTTTAAAATAATATCTGCAACTTTCTCTTATTGTAATGACATTATTAATTTTTAAAACATAGTATATCTATAATTGTGAAAAATTAATAATCAAAAACTACTAAAAAATTACACCATGAAACTTTTTTGTACACTTAAAAAAAATCTGAACGTAGTTTTAACTATTATATTTTTTCTTCATTTAATACTTAATACGTCTTGGTATAGATTTGATAGGTTTTTTTGTAATTTCTACATAGATATTCCTCCAATCTTCTGTGGTTATTGTTTTTTGCTCACATTTTGTTTTTATATATGTCATGTCTTAATACTTCTAACTTAAACTTATAACCAAATATGTTCTATTAAAGAGGTAATTAACACCTCCCCGATCACTTCTAAGGTGATGCAGATGTTTTCAGAACTTTGGAACAGTTATAGAGACGCCAAGGAGTTGGTTGAAAGCAGTACGAGGGGGGTAATCTCATTAAAAAATGAATTCGTCTCCATTACCCAAAATTTGGGTGAATAGTTTCAAATTGTTCTTTAAAATACTTAAATAAAGCTCAAGATTCACAATACAATATAAAAATACCAAAATATATATAATCTTGAAGCCGATATACACATCCCCCCTCCTCCCCACAAAAACACCTTCACCACCATACTTCACTGTTCCAACTAAATTCTTGTGAATAAGTTGAGACGGTTCTATTCAAGCTCCTTAAACAAACAGTCATCTTGGGGAATTTCTGGTCTTTAAAAATTATTTTATTATAAATCTTCTTCTCGAAGAAGAGAACGTAAATACGTAAATTAGAACTGCTATATATATTGTCAGGCTTTCAGGTTAAAGAGAGAGAGAGAGAGAGGATGGATTGCTAGCGGAGCACTGATTAATCAAACTGAATATGAATCGTGGATATTTAATATTTGATAATTGAACTACTTAAGATGATGATCTGTCACTGTAGATTGAATCTATGTTAAATTGCTCTGAAGTCAGAGCTGTTGCATTAAGTGTATTAAGTATTAAAGTCCTCTCCCAAAGTCCTGCATTGCTGCCTCATCGTGGCGGGAGAGTGTTCCTGGGCGGAATGGGTGAAGTACATCGGGAGTGTATTCTCCTGGTAGGGTCACCTAAGGCGTGAAGGCCATTCCAATATGCTCAGCTAAATGCATGCAGGCATGAAGCAAAGTCAGACTTCAACCTTTGGTGCCTTATGGTCGTGGACCTCATGAAGCTGCATCTTGCACCCTTCATCATGACTCGTTTGTTAAAGAACTTTGAACATACTGCATCGACCGTCGCGCAGGATAAAAAGGGACGCATTCGGAGTGTTAGTACGTCCGAATAGTAAGCTACAGTCTACTTCTTTTTCTTCTGGCAGGAGCCAATTGAGAATATTGCAGTGTAATATCAATGGACTATGTACGTCAGGCACATATAATAGCAATACAAGAGACAAAACTGAAACCCACTAACAACCTTAAGCTTCGAGAGTATATTGTATTCTTCGTAAAGATAGACTTAATAAAGGAGGTGGTGGTTTAATGTTTCTTATTAGAAACTCTGATTTCGAATGTGTTGAACTTCCTCCTTTTATAGTGACACTGAGCTTGAAGTACAAGCCATTAAAGTTAAATGGAATAACAAATATCTTAATATATATAATGCTTATCAGCCCCCTGGCAAGCGTGGAGTTTCATCGGACACTTTGATCCCAATGTTCACCGATTACTCATTTATCTTGGGTGATTTTAACGCTAGCATCCTCTTTGAGGAAGCTCAGTTGCTAATGATCGAGGCAATGAGCTTTCAAACCTGCTGGATGATCATGCTTTTTGTATTCTGAATGACGGGACACCAACTTACTGCTCTCGTAGCTATGATAGTCGGGATGCTTTAGGTGTTGCATTTGCAAGCCCAGATATCTTCCCAAGTTGTAGCTGGACTGTGCTGGATTCGGTTGGAAGTGATCACTCACCTGTCCTCATTGAGTTTAGTCACACTCACAAAACCCCCAATAGCAAAAATGCCCTCTTCTGGAATTTTAAAAAAGCTGACTGGGGGTTGTACAAATCCTCCTTGGATAATTCACTCTCTGGGGCAGTGTCTTTCTGTGATCTTGACAGCAAATGGAGGTTTTTCAAGGATTCAGTATTATGAGCCGCTTGTGTAGCCATTCCAATAGGCAATAGGAAAAAGTATAAGCCGAACTTTATTCATAATAGTGAGGCCCTTTTGCCTCTTGTACATCAGAGAAATGCCTTGCAGAGAGATTTCATGTCTTCTCCGTCTCCCGACGCTAAGTCTGCTTTAAATCTGATCAATGCAAAGATTAAACAGCTGTATTCGGTAATTATAATAGATCTTTGGAATAGCCTGTGTGAAGGACTTGACTCACGTACTCCTAACACAAAACTCTGGAACTTGGTAAAGAACATAGATAGAATGCAGCCTTAGGTTGAAAAGACCAATACGTTTAGCCATCCTGGGGGATCTTTATGCAGTGACAATGAGGCTGCGAATTTGTTGGGCAGACATTATCAGAAAGAGAGTAAACTTTCTTTTAACTCTGATGACAAAGGGATAGCAAAATCAGCGAGAGATTTTATTCATAAAAGAAATTGTAATCCCAATGGATGCAATTCCGTTTTTAACAAGGATTTTACAATGATGGATCTGGAAATTGCTTTCCAGGAATTGGATTTTAACAAATCGCCTGACATGGATGGAATACATGGTCAAATGTTAGTCCACTTGATTCAACTAGGCAGACGTTTTCTTCTTGATATTTTTAATACTTCTTGGAACGCTGGAAAACTCCCTAGGGATTGGAAAGAAGCCCTCATCATCCCCATTAGAAAACATGACAAACGGGCTAATGACCTCAACAGTTATAGACCAATCGCACTTACCAGCATCTCGTGCAAACTCATGGAGTGGATTGTCCTGCGTTGACTTTCTACTTTTCTTGACCAAAACAACTTAATACCTCCCGACCAGTTTGGTTTTAGGAAAGGTCACTGCACTATAGATCAGGTCTTATATTTTAGCCAGAAGGTTAGGGATGCCTGTAATCTCAGACCTACCAATCATACAGTTGCTGCCTTTCTTGATCTATCGAAAGCCTTCGACTGGGTCTGGAAACACAAACTCGTTTGCAAACTTTACAGAACATTCAAAATCAGGGGGAGAATTCTGTCTTCCTTCTGATACCATTAAACTCTCTGCTAGCTCACGCAACTTCAATTTACTATCGGCTAAAATGATTTCATGCACTTTTTTGATGATTTCTGGAACAACTGCAGAATTTGGGCGACTTAAGCGTTCAACGTCATTTGTGTCTGTACGACCACGTTTTAAGTCAACATACTATCTCTTAACAGTTGTTTGCGATGAAACAGAATCCGGATAACATTTATCAAGCCATTGTTTTGCTTTAACAGTGTTTTTCCTCATCAAAAAGTAATGTTTAACTAGCACACGAAATTTTTTTTCATTTATGGTTTCCAAACAGTTGCCATTGTTGCCCCAAAAAACCACTGTAACTTTATAACTAAACAAGATATTATCTCGAAATTTTGACACGCGTCGTTTGAAAGTTAGTACTACTAGGTTAGGCTTAGTAAAGTTAGAAGGTAGCGCCATCTATATGTTACGCCTGGGACTTATTGAGTGATGTGTTAAGCTGATTAGTGTATTATAAGCCGAGAGCTCGTTTTTTCTGGGAAAAATTAACCAAAGTTTTAAACCTGTAAGTCGAATTGAAACAAACAAATAAAAACATGCAATTTTTAAACATGTTGCCATGAAAGCGAAAATGTTGCCAAGTAGGTAAAATAGTAGGGATATTTTCTAATCATTACTATAATGTAAAAAGTTCATGACGATAGTTTTATTTCTGTCATAACCTTTTTCTATTTTTAAAATTCACATGCTGTTTTGCAAACTAAGTTAGTCATACTTTCTGCGTCATTTTTTTTGCTTGGAAAATTAACGGGAAGAAAAATTCATATACGGCACGTGATTGTCGACCTATGTTTCAAGCGCTGGATAAAAAGCTCTCTACAAGCTAATTATATGCATGCAGATGCCCCAGTAAGAGAATCTGAATTTTATGAAGTATTTGGAAGCTGTAATTCGGACACTGACTACGAAGAATTTATGTGAATTTTCTTCTTTAGAATAAAAATTTCATCTGAAACACATCCAAAGAGTTAATGATTAAAATGGATTGTGCATGGCTAATGGAAAATGTTTTTAAATAAGTTCTTTTTAAGTTACCTATTTTCTGAGATTGGCGGGTACATTGACTCCCTGACTTTCACCTTTAAAAAGTACTAAAAATTCTCGGCTTACGCACGGAAATATACTGTTACGAATTTTGTGTGAAGAATACTTAAAACAGTGGAAATAATTTATACCTGGATGTATAATACATTTATATTATTCTACGTTGTATTTTTATGCTATGTTGAAATTGTAATATTCACAAGCAACGCCGTTCTCGCATTATAATAGTGATTCACTGGAAACTTGGCGAAATCTTGGCTATATAGACAAATTGACATAATTTTTAGTGACCATGTTGGCATCTTTGGTGACCATTTTGGCGACTTGGTGACATTTTCGGCAAGTTCGTGACTATAGGGATTCTTCTGGAAATTACAGGATAAATCTACTAACATCATGATCAATAACGCAAGCGGATTTTTCTCGAAAGATCCTTGAAGCGTAAAAATATTGAGTCGGTTGCCGAAACTTTGTCTTGATTTGACCGTTGCAAATTAATGTTGATTTGACCTTGAAGAGTCGACCAGCGATTAGATATTACTGCGGCTGTTGAGTAGGACGAGCCAGTGCTTGCGAATAATATTTTACATACTTGTATTTTTTAGACACATATAGTTGTGTTTGAGCGCCGTGGTGGCCTTCTGAGATTTTTTCTCCGAATATAGCTGCTGGATTTCAAGGATCGTTTTTCGACACAAAATTTCCATCGCTCCTGAATAACTGACTTGCTCTTTGGGCCTGAACTTGCCGAAAATGTCAACAAGCCGCCAAAATGATCACCAAAGGTGCCAATATGGTCACTAAAAATTATGTCAATTTGTCTGTATCGCCAAGATTTCGCCAAGTTTCCGGTGAATAACTATTATAATGTAAGAAACGGCATTGCTTGTGAATATTACAATTTTAACATAAATCAAAAATACAACATAGAGTAATATAAATGTGTGGCTGCATGAACTGAAGAGAACTAATTTAACTCTTGATTTATTTGTTGTCGTTTGGCAACACTTGATATTTTCAATATTACTTACTTCTCTTTTCTGTAGAACATCGTATATTACTATGTATCTCATATGTTTTAGCAAGTAACAAGCAACATTAAAAGTTATTTACTCTTTTATGATTAAGAAACATCATTTTAACCAATAGTAAAAATATTTTGAACACGCATCGTTGATATCTAATATCTTTCACCAACCCATACCATTTAGCCAAAAATGTATTATTCATCCAGATATGAATTATTTACACTGTTTTAAGAATTCCTCACACAAGATTCGTAACAGTATATTTCCGTGCGTAAGCCGAGAATTTTTAGAACTTTTTTAAGGTGAAAGAGTCAGGGAGTCAACGCACCCGCTAATCTCAGAAAATAGGTAATTTAAAAAGAATGCTTTTAATAATAATCATAATTTTCATATTTCTTATTGAAGTCTGGTATCACACTTTTTTAACATGCTTTTATAAGCTTCACTTGCATGTAACGGTATCTTTGAAATCAATTTTTACCCACTTTAAAAGGTCAGATTAGTTTGTAATTTTGCACACTTGTCAAGGACCGATGACAATATAATAATTTCAGAAATTTGTTCCATTGTCTTGATCAAGATCATCTGAATTAACTATTTCCAGATTTGGCTACTAAAAGATTAAGTTAAACCCTAAAAGTGTTCGTTATGTTGAAAAGGGAAGGGTGCGTCAGTAATTTCTTACCATAATATAAACAATTGTCTAGTTTTTCTGAAAATGAAAATTAAAATTCATGTTTATGAAAAAAATTAATTTATGTTCTATATATATATATATATATATATAACTCAGAGTTTCTCCAACTTTGGGGTGCTCCCTCCTACGAGGGCATGATAACCCTACAAGGGAGGGGGGTGAGTGTATAAAAAAGTTGGGGAAAAAAGATTATTTAAAAAATATTTTAATTCAATGAAGGGATGCAAAACAAAATACATCCTGACATAATCTATACAAATAAATAAAATTGAAGTGTCTGTTTGTAATTCCAAATTAGCAGCTTTTTACTAAATGCATTTAAAGGTATATACGGTACTTATATCAAAAAATCAATTTTTAAAATTTTTGTCTGTCTGTCTGTCGGTCGGTCGGTCTGTTTGTTCCGGCTAATCTCGGAAACGGCTGGTGCGATTTTAGAAATTCTTTCACCAATGGAAAGCTAAATTATCATTGAGTAACATAAGGTATAGTTTATCTCCATATTCCTACGAGAACGGGAACTATACGGGTAAAACCGTGGGACGTTGCTTACTCCCCGCCAAGTTGGCAAAATTATGCATTTGGTCAATAATGGAAATTTTAATAAAAATTTTCTCACATTTGTTACAAATAACTGAAACATAGTGTAGTTTAGCATCTTTACAAAAAAGCAATTTTTTAAATAGATTTTATTAAACGTCTAACGTTTATTACGTTACGTTTGTTAAATGTCAAACTCAAACTGAGAAATATCGACAAGTGGCTAAGAAGTTCTCTATTCCGACAATCCGAGATATTGTACTGCAAATTTTCTCCCACTTTTTAAAGAGGGAAACGAAATAAAGTTTTAGCGAATTGCGCACGTGATATTGAAAATTCTATGGTAATATTAATTGACAGTTTCACATAAAAAGTTTTTATTTATCGAATATTTATTACTTTGAATTTTGTTTAACCTAATTATAAAATATTCATATTTTGCACAAATTTTTCACTTATACTGAACCAGATATTTGACATGGAGGTATTACTTTGAAGATATACTTGATATTACTATAGAGGAAGCCATACAATGTCACTCGCCGAATAAAATTAGAGAGCTTAACGCAATACTTATTTCATCTTCGGTCTTTCTAATCCTCAAACCTTTTGGAATAAGTACAAATACTACATGGCGGAAGATATTTTGCGACGATTGCAGCAAGTACAAGCAAATATGCCTTTCAAAGAAACGCAATAAAGGTTTTCAGAATGGTTGGGAAGAAGCTACATGATTTTAGAATGATTAGTCCTAGACGTGTCGACGGAAATAGATATGATAATGAAATTGCTTGGGAATTAAACAACAATTTTATAGTATTGTAACATCAAGTAACAGAATTTATCCCTCAATTAACCCCAGAACAAAGTCACGTTTTCCAACAAGTATTACGCAAAATAAAATCCGGCAGTCGTGTACTCTTTTTTTTTCCCAACGCCCCTGGAGGAACCGGAAAAACGTTTTTGCTAAATTTATTATTAATGACCATCAGAAAAACCCAGAAGATAGCCTTTGCTATGGCTTCTTCTGGTATAGCCGCGACTTTACTTACCAACGGTCGTACTGCACATTCCGTTTTAAAATTATCGCTTAATCTTGCATTTGAAGATTCACTCATCTGAATTTTCAGAAAAAATAGCTTCAAGATGTTTCCACAATGTAAGCTTTTAGTGTGGGATGAAAATACAATATCTTACAAGAAAGCTATAGAAGCGTTAAATCGGACTCTTCGGGATTTACGAGATAGTACAGATATTATAGGAGGAATGGTACTTTATTATATATTGGCAGGTGAATTTTGAAAATATTTCCCTGTAATCCAGAGGGGATACCCCGACAGATGAAATCAGTCTCTATTAAATCATCAAGCTTATGGGCAAAAATTGAAAAATTCAGTCTGAAAAAGAATATGAGAGTGCATCTTCATAATGACGTAGATTCGGAACATTATACAGAGATGCAATTGAAAATCGGTTATGGATGTTTGGACGCAAATGCTGGAGGTTATATTTTACTTCCAGAGGATTTTGTACTGTAGAAGAAATGATGTAAATCTTATTGCTCAAATTTACGCGGGCTAGCAACAAAATTTAAATTGGGATCAATGGTTGCGCGCAAAATTAATATTGTCGCCTAACAATGGCATTGTTCATAAAATCAACATTGAAAATTTAAATGACGTGCGGGGGAGGAGGAAAATGAAGAAATATTTATCAATGAATACAATCATGGATAAAGAAGAAAGTACTTCATATCCCACGGTGCTCTTAAATTCACTTGAACTTTTGGGTGTACCCTCACATAAACTTCAATTAAAACTAAATGTATCATTTATACTTATGCAAAATCTCGATGCTCCTCGACTATGTAAAGGAACGAGGCTTTGGATCACAAAACTGATGCAGAATATACTTGGTACCAATATTTTAACATATGTCATGAAAAGAGAGAGTGTTATCTTACCTCGAATTCCAAGTATCCCCATTGACCTACCGTTTCAATTCAAACGAGTTCAATTTCCAGTTTTACCGTTGCTATTAACAAAGCTAACATTTCAGGTAGCAGGGGTACATTTGGAAAAGCAATGCTTTTCCCATGGCCAACTATATGTAGCCTGATCAGTGTACCCAATGCCCAAATCTTCATATATTTGCAACTGACGGAAGGACATATAATATGGTATGCAGTAGCATCTTAGAATAATATTCTATTTTTAGCTCTTTTAAAGAGGAATTAAACGTAGATACTTTCGATTTTTAAAAATATTAATAGTTTAAGTTATTGAATTTTTGTTGTTAATTATTATAATAAATTACGTTTTCAGTTTTTTTAAACTAAGCTCAATTTTAGAATTTTTAATTTTATTGGTTCCAGTCAAGCAATAAAAAAATTACCGTATTATATTATTTACTTTCTAATGATAATAAGCGATGTCACGATATCACGATATCTCGGGAACTATTAAACTTACAGACTTGAAATTTGGTAGACATGTTCCTTTCATAGAGTAGAGATCCGCTAAGAGCGAGTTTTTTTGGGGAAATTCGAACCGCAAGGGGCTTTAAGTAAGGGGCTTTTGAGGGGCGTTATAAGTAATTGTTTCCATTTTTAAACTACTCAACCTACAATCTTGAAATTGGGTAAGCAGATTCCTTTCATAGAGTAGAGATCCGCTGCAAAATGAGTTTGGTGAAAATCAACCCCCAAGTGACATTGCGGGGGCTTAGGATGCGTTATAGATAATTATTTCCATTTTTAAACTATTAGACGGACAGTCTTTATATTTGATAATTAGATTCCTTTCATAGAGTAGAGATCAGCTACAAGATGGGTTTTGGGAAATTAACCCCCAAGTGGCGTTGCTGGAGATTAAGTGGCGTAATCTATATATATATATATATATATATATATATATATATATATATATAAAGGAGAAAAGCGACTCACTGACTGACTAATCACGATATCTCCGGAACTATTCAACCTACAGACTTGAAATTTTGGTAGAAATGTTCCTTTCATGAAGAAGAATGGATTTTGCGAAATTCGAACTGCAAGGGGCGTTATGGGGGTTCAGGAGCGTTATAAATAATTGTTTCCATTTTTAAACTACTCTTCGTACAATCTTGAAATTAGGTAAGCAGATTCCTTTCATAGAGTAGAGATCCGCTACAAAATGAGTTTGGTGAAAATCGACCCCCAAGTGGTGTTGCGAGGGCTTAGGGGCGCGTTATAGATAATTATTCCCATTTTTAAACTATTAGATACACAGTCTTTAAATTTGATAAAGAGATTCCTTTAATAGAGATCAGCTATACGATGGGTATTGGGAAAATAGCCCTCCAAGTGACGTTGCGGGGGCTTAAGGTGCGAAATAGATCAATATTTTCGTTTTTAAACTACTTGTCCTACCTGCTTGAAAATTCGTAGGCATCTTTCTTTCATGGAGCAAATGTCCGCTACAAAATGGGTTTTAGGAAAATTGACCTCGAAGGGATGTTGAGGGGGGAAGGAGTTTAAGGGGAGACATAAATAATTATTATGATTTTTAAACTATTAGACGCACAGTCTTGAAATTTGGTAAGCAGATTCCTTTCATAGAGTAGAGATACGCTACGAAATGGCTTTCGTGAAAATCGTCCCCCAAGTGGCATTGCGGGGCTTAAGGGACGTTGTAGATAATTATTTCCATTTTTAAACTACTGGACGTACAATCTTGAAATATGATAATCAGATTCCTTTCATGGATTAAAGATCAACTACATAATGTGTTTTGTGAAAATCAACACCTAGGTGGCGTTGCCTCAAGGGGCGTTACAGTTAATATTTTTCCATTTTTAATTTATTAGACGCACAGTCTTCAAATTTGGTAAGCAGATTCCTTTCATAGAGTACAGTTCCCCTACAAAATGGATTTTATGAAAACAGACCCCCAAGTGGCATTGGGAGGGCTCAAGGGGCGTTAGAGATAATTATCTCCATTTTTAAGCTATTAGACGTACGGTCTTGAAATTTGATAAGCAAATTCCTTTCGTAGAGTAGAGAACCGCTACAAAATGGGTTTCGCGAAAATCAACCACCAACTTTCATTTCCAGAGATTAAGGGACGTAATCGATAAATATTTCCTTTTTTAAACTATTAGATCTACCTGTTTGAAAATTGGAATGCATGTTCCTTTCATGGAACAGAGTTCCTCTAACAAAGAGTAAAACGAAAATCGACCCCCAAGGAGGGTTGCGAGGGGTCAAGAGGGGTTATAGAAAAAATTCCTGTTTTTGAATTGTTAGACCCACATACTTGAAATTTGTTAAGCATGTTTCTTTTGTTGAACAGTGATCCAATAAGAATGTATTTTACGGAAATCAACTCCTGGAAGGAGCAGAGGGTTACTGGGGCGTACTGACAAAAAAAATTCCTTTTTTCGAACTACAAGGACTATAATAATGAAATTCGGTTTGCATTTTCCTTTTGTTGAATTTAAATCCGCTAAGAACGGTTATTTTGAAAAACGACTCTTAACGGGATTACGGGGATATTGATAGTAAAATCTTAAAATATCATGAAATACGCAGTGAAGCGGGAGGGTAACTGCTAGTTGTATATATATATTATTTCCCGAATCAATATGAAAAATGTGAATAGAATAAAGAAAATACATGCATGGTTTCAGAGTTGTGAGATGTGTTTATTTACCCACTATATAAACAAAGACAACCACACTTAAGGAGTCAACTCCAGTCGTGCGTCGGAGCCGACACACGCAGTTTTTTATAATGAATGCAATGATTTTAACAAAAATAATTACTGGTGACCCTCTGGTATCCTTCACTCCCGAGATGGGGCTCGCGAACCAAAACAAGTTGTCTACCTTTGCACTAATGAGTCCATATTTAAACGTGCATGTT